>CM066589.1:6002500-6100000 GCA_033816785.1 Picus viridis
AGTGCATGTTGCAAATGGCAGTTCCTGCCCCAAAGATCTTGCAGTCCCACCTCTCCCAGGGCTGGGGAGGAGCACTTCCAAGGCTCTACTTCGAATTCACAAGGAACAACAGGGCTGTTCCCGAGAGTGCATTCCCGGTGGATATCTCAGAAGACACATACTGGTGACTGCTCCTATTCACAGCAATAATAGGAAGTGGAATGAAACATCAGCTCCCCATCTTACTCAGCATATCTATTTCAAATCTCTACTTTGGAAAGAATATTGCAAGCATAATACAGGGCTTTCAGCAACCTGCCCTGCTTTATTACACAAGTTTTCCATTTTTTATTGAATTGGTCACTCGGTCGTACTAAACACGGCAGGAAAAGAACAGGATATAAACCCAAGCCATAAATAAAAGCAGGCTTTCCAAAGCTCTTCTCCCTGCAAAGAAAGCTGGAGCCTTCTGCAGAGTTTATCCAGGAGCAAACCACCTTAGTCAGAATCAAATTGTGCAGTGGCACAGAAAATAAGATGTTACTGCAAATGAAATGTATTCTTCAGTAGCAAAAATTAAAGATGCCTCAGGAGATAGAATTGGCTCTTGCCCACCTCCACCCAGCTCTTGCCTGGCAATGATGACAAGATAGGAATGCATGACCGGTTAAAACCACCCATCAAGGGCCCAGGCAGGGCTGCCTGGTCCCCTTTGCTGCTTAGCCCAGCTCTGCTCACCCCAGAGCTTTTTAGTATGTTGTGAAAGTGAAGATGTTTAGTTTGCCGTGACATCTTATTTTCTGTTCTGCTGCACAGTGTTATTTTAACCAGAGCAGCCTGCTCTCAGATAAACCCAGAGGAACTTAATATCTGCAGAAAATCCTGCATTCAAATGGCCTGGGGAGGGGTGTGCGTGCTGGGCAGACGGGAGAGGGCTGTGACTTGCTGTGATCCTCTGTCTGTGATGTTGCCCCACTTAGGTCTCCCCCGTGCACGTGAGGAGGAGTCATCTGCGCTTCGGATGCAGGTTAGAGCAGCAGGAAAATGAGCATCCTTCCTGGGAGGAATGCACAGCTCTCCTTTAAACCAAGAGGCTTGCTAAGGCTCTGAGGGGTCTGGAAGGATGAAATCTCCACCGAGTCCTTGTCTCCCTGAGACATGCAGCACATATTCCTTTCCTCCTACCCGAGGGCATTCGCCAGGCAAAGGGCGGTGGATTGGAGCTGTGCCGTTCGGATGCCACTTGCTGTGTGGCCTCCCTCAATGCGGCACCCTGCCCGAAGAGCAGCTTCAGCAGGTCATGCAAGAGACCCAGCAAACAGCCCTGCATTCCTTTCACCTCCAGAGTTTGAGATCATAGAATCAGAAAATCCTTTTCTTTGGGAAAAACCCCTAAGATAGATAAGATAGGATAGAATTGAATGGAATGGAATGGAATGGAATGGAATGGAATGGAATGGAATGGAATGGAATGGAATGGAATGGAATGGAATGGAACAGGATAGAATAGAATAGAATAGAATAGAATAGAATAGAATAGAATAGAATAGAATAGAATAGAATAGAATAGAATAGAATAGAATGGAATAGAATGGAATAGAATAGAATGGAATAGAATAGAATGGAATGGAATGGGATGGAATAGGGTAGAATAGAATAGAATAGAATAGAATAGAATAGAATAGAATAGAATGAATAGAATAGAATAGAATGGAATGGAATGGGATGGAATGGGATAGAATAGAATAGAATAGAATAGAATAGAATAGAATGGAATGGAATGGAATGGAATGGAATGGGATGGAATGGGATAGAATAGAATAGAATAGAATAGAATAGAATAGAATAGAATAGAATAGAATAGAATAGAATAGAATAGAATGGAACAGAATAGAATGGAACAGGATAGAATAGAATAGAATAGAATAGAATAGAATAGAATAGAATAGAATAGAATAGAATAGAATGGAACAGGATAGGATAGAATAGAATAGAATAGAATAGAATAGAATAGAATAGAATAGAATAGAATAGAATAGAATAGAATAGAATAGAATAGAATAGAATAGAATTATCCAGGTTGGAAGAGACCTTTGATATCATCAAGTCCAACCTATCATCCAATACCATCTAATTGACTAAACCATGGCACCAAGCACCCCATCCAGTCTCTTCCTAAACACCTCCAGTGATGGTGACTCCACCACCTCCCTGGGCAGCACATCCCAATGGCCAATCTCTCTATGAAGAATTTCTTCCTAACATCCAGTCTAAACCTCCCCTGGTGAAGCTTGAGACTGTGTCCTCTTGTTCTGGTGCTGGTTGCCTGGGAGAAGACACCAACCCCCACCTGGCTACAACCTCCCTTCAGGGAGTTGGAGACAGCAATAAGATCATGGAGTCCAACCCTCAACCCAACACCACTGTGGCCATTAGAATCATAGAATAAACCAATCATTAAACCATGTCCCCAGTGCCATGGCCACACATACCTTGAGCACCTCCAGGGATGGGGACTCCACCACCTACCTGGGCAGCCTGTTCCAGTTCAGTTACAGGCTGGCTTAGGAACATGTCACTGTCTTTCACTCTCAAAATCAGGTAGACACAAACTTGAATTCTCTGTGCAGGTAAATCTTCTGATTTCAGAGTTTGGAGCTCTCTTTCCCCCCTCTCCCCCCTTCCTTTAAGCAAATGATAACAAAGACAGGCAGACAGAGAGACACAAAGAGATCACTTGGGAATCACAGAATGTGAGGGGCCAGAAGGGCCCTCAAAAGCTCATCCTGTCCAACCTCCCTGCCAGAGCGGGTTCACCTAGAGTAGATCACACAGGAACACATCCAGATGGGTCTTGAATATCTCCAGTGGGGAGACTCCACAATCCCCCTGGGCAGCCTGCTCCAGGGCTCTGTCACCCTCACAGGGAAATAATTCTTCCTCCTGTTTCCATGGAACTTCCTCTGCCTCAGCTTCCACCACTGCCCCTTGTGCTGGCATTGGGCATCACTGAGAAGAGTCTGATGGGATTTGCCTCCAGCCCTAAGCCAAGGTCTTTAGGCCCCTGTACCTTGCACAGCTTCAAATGTCTTCTCAGTAGCTGTCTGGGTCACATCTGTTCAAGTGCCTGTAGATGAAAACCTTTACTAAAACAAACAACACCCAGCCCAGCACCAGGCTCTTGTCTGGGACAACGACACAACAAAGAGTCCCCTCCAGGCATACTTTGAAACCTATCTTTAGATCGTCCTCAAAGTCCCCAAGCCAAGAGTGTTCCTTACCTAACCTAACTTCAGCTGTCTCGCACATCACCTCCACCTGGGGTGGCTCCCAGGCTCTGCTTGGAGCAGCCTGACAGGAGGCACTTCTTTGGGGTTTAAATGGGGATTCTTTTGGCCAGCTCCAAAGTGAAAAAGTTCTGCCTGGCTGCTTGCCCCACAGCCTTGGTGAAGCTTTGTCATTAGCAGGTGCAGGACCACAGGCTCACAGGATGTTAGGGGTTGGAAGAGACCTCCAGAAAGCATCAAGTCCAACCCCCTGCCAGAGCAGGACCAGAGAATCCAGCACAGGTCACACAGGAACACATCCAGACAGGGCTGGAAAGGCTCCAGAGAAGGAGACTCCACAACCTCTCTGGGCAGCCTGTTCTAGTGCTTTGGGACCCTCAAAGGGAAGAAGTTCCTCCTCATGGTGAAGTGGAAGCTCCTGTGCTGGAGTTTCCATCCATTGTCCCTTGTCCTATCCCAGGGTGCAACTGAGCAGAGCCTGTCCATGTCCCTCCTGACCCCCAGCCCTCAGATATTGATAGACATTGATCAGATCCCTCTCAGTCTTCTCCTCTCCAGACTGAACAGCCCCAGGGCTCTCAGCCTCTCCTCCCCAGGCAGTGCTGCAGTCCCTTCAGCATCCTTGGAGCCCTCCCTTGGACTCTCTCCAGCAGATCCCTGTCCCTCCTGAACTGGGGAGCCCAGAACTGGATGAAATATTCAGGGCAGAGTAGAGGGGGAGGAGAACCTCCCTGGCTCTGCTGGCCACACTCCTCTGAATGCAGCCCGGGACCCCCTTGGCCTTCTTGGCCCCCAGGGCACATTGCTGTCCCATGCAGAACTTGCTGTCCCCCAGCACTCCCAGGTCCTTCTCCTTGGGGCTGCTCTCCAGCAGATCCCCTCCCAGCCTGTGCTGCTGCAGTTTGTTCTTCCTTCCCAGGTTCAGGACTCTGCACTTATCCTTGTTGAACCTCGCTAGGCTCCTCTTGCTGGCAGATGCATTTAGGTTTCACTTGATCCTCAGCTAGTGTTTGTAATGCAAATGGAGGTATTTTCATTCTGGAAAGACCATCTCTGGAAACATCTCCTCCTCCTGGGGGTTTCCTCTGAGGCTTTTTGGAGAAATCCCACTGAAAGCTTACAAGGATTTCCTACCCAACCCAGTGACTAAGAATTTCTAAACTTCTTTCACCACTTGTAGCCCTAAAAAATGAGATGCCTCATCCAAGCACATCAACCTGAGCAGCAGGGCTCCACCAAGGGCTGGTTTATCTTCTCCAAAACCTCAGCCCCTCTGAGTGTGGAGCTGAAGCTGTTGCCATTCTCCAGCAGAGCACAGAAGCAGCCTCAAAACTCAGTGTCAACCAACCTTAACTTTCATTAATTGCAGGTAAAGCAGAACATCCCTCCATGATACAGCTCACCTGGAAACACCACCTTCCCCTTCTCCTTTCATCAGCCAGCCCACAGATGCCATAAATCCACCCTCATTTCTGTGAGCAGCCCCATCCTGTAATTGAGAAGAGGTGGCTGTGGCCTCCAGCCATGGAGTTGCTTCTTGTTGGACAGGCAGAAAGGCAGCCTGGAAACCACACACCCACTCAGAGGTGATTGAGTTCTCTGGGCATGGAGGAGCTTCGTGTGAAGTATCCTGAGTCATCCCATGCTCTGCATGGCACTGGGACAGCAGCAGCAACAGCACGAAACCCTGTTGCTGTCTCTGTGCCCCCCACATCCTGCCTGATAAGTCCTGATGATTTTCAGGATGATTCCTGCTTTCCCATGCCATCCCAGGAGCTGTGGGATGGCACAGGGGGTGAGGGTGACAAGTCTCAAAGGCTCCATTGGACCTGCTGTGCTCAAGGCCTTCTGGACACCTGTTCTTTATTCACCTCTGTGCTCCATTGCAGGAGGAAGTTCAGCCACTGAAGGCATTGAACTTCTGGATGGTATTTAGGTTTCTTCAGGAGCAAACACTGCTGAGACAGTGAACACCTGGCAAACCTTTGTGACTGTCCCTCAGAAACTACAATTAATATTAATGGCAAATCAAAGCCCATCAATGGGAATCACTCTGGTGTGACAGGCTCAATTTCCAGCCTATAGCAGCTTTCCATCCTGCATGTTAATACCCAGCTGACCTTCTGAACCATCTCCCTGAGATCAGCCCAGCAGGATGAATAATAGAAGAGCTTGAGGGTCACCCAGTTGCCTACAGTGGACAGCTCAGAGAAGGTCTGGCCATGGATGGCTGAGGTCACACCTGTCCCTTCAGCTCCCCATTGACCTGGAGGACAGCAGAAGGTGAAGCAAGAGCCAAGGGGGAGCAGCCTCCACTCCAGATCTCTGCATACTTGTGTGTCCTGACAGCTCAGAGCAGCAAAAGACTGCTGAGCCCTGGGCACCACAGTATAGTGGAGGTCTCTTGAGTCCTGTTTTAGTTCTCCAACAGAAAGGAAGCTCTGGGACAGAGCCCCTGGTCATCAAGGAAAAACACATAATTTGGGCAAAGAAAGAGGAGGCAGAGCTCTACAGCCCTCCCCAGCCAAAATGCCCTGGACTGAAGGATCTGCTTTCTGTAGCCATTCATGCTGAGGACACAGCCCCAGAGCTTTCCCTCCTGGCCTCTATGGCACTGGCCATGCCCTCCTGCCTCCTCCCTTGTTTTGTTTCCTCCTGGTCTCCCTGCAAAAGTTGCAATTTCTTCTACCAAATAAGCAAAAGAAAGCTTTATGAGCAGCATTTCATTGAATGTTAGGGGATGAAGCCAGGCTCTTCCACCCTAAAAGCTCCACAGCATGAACTGGAGGACATGGTGCAAAGTTTGCCCTAAGTGCTGACTGCCCTGGTGCATAAATCACAGAATGGTTTGGGCTGGAAGGGACATTAAAGGTCTTCTAGTTCCAACCCCCATGGGCAGGGACACCTTCCACTAGACCACGTTGCTCAGGGCCTCATCCAACCTGGCCTCGAACACCCCGAGGCAGGAGGCATCCACAACCTCCCTGGGCAACCAGTTCCAGAGTCTCACCACCCTTCTACTGAAGTACTTCTACCTCAGCTCCAGCCTAACCCTGCTCTGCCTTGGCTTCAAACCATTCCCCCTTACCATGTCACTGGACACCCTTATGAAAAGTCTCTCTCCAGCCTTTCTATAGACTCCCTTCACATAGAAACCTTGGAAGATCAGGGGACAGAGGTCATTATGGCAAGTGGATGGCATCCTGAGTGCAGGTAGAAAGTGGGATAAAGCTTTTCCAGTGCTGGATCATCACAGACAAGGTCTAATAAAGAGAGGGGAAGTCCTGAAGATAGGGTTGTTCAGTCTGGAGAAGAAAAGGCTCTGAGGAGACCTTCTTGTGGCCTTCCAGTATCTGAAGGGGGCTACAAGAAAGCTGGGGAGGGACAGTTCTGGAGCCCATGTTACAGGAGGGATCTGGAGGAGCTGGAAGGTGTCTAGAGAAGGGCCATGAGGATGAGCAGAGGGCTGGAGCTGCTCTCCTAAGAGGACAGACTGAGAGAGTTGGGGCTGTTCAGTCTGGAGAAGAGAAGGCTCCAAGGAGACCTAATTGTGGCCTTCCAGGATCTGAAGGGGGCTCCAAGAAAGCTGGGGAGGGACTTCTGAGGGTGTCAGGGAGTGATAGGACTGGGGGGATGGAGCAAAACTAGAAGTGGGGAGATTCAGCTTGGATGTGAGGAAGAAGTTGTTGCCCATGAGGGTGGTGAGAGCCTGGCACAGGTTGCCCAGGGAGGTGGTGGAAGCCTCCTGCCTGGAGGTGTTTGCAGCCAGGCTGGCTGTGGCTGTGAGCAAGCTGCTGTAGTGTGAGGTGTCCCTGCCCATGGCAGGGGGTTGGAACTGGCTGCTCCTTGAGGTCCCTTCCTGCCCTGACAATTCCATGATTCTGTGAAGCTTTACCCTGAGAAGCATCTCTACCACTGGGCTTACCCAGGTAGCCTCCAGCATTCCTGGGGTAGGCACCTTTGGAAGGAGCAATGCTCGCACGCTTACTCCACATGCTGACTGTGACTTAGATTCATCCACCAATTTCTGGAGCTTAGCTGACTCCTCAAAGCCTTCTCCCTGGTCCTTACAGCAAAAGAGCTGTGCTGAAGGCAAAGACAAGTGAAGCATAAACTTCTCCAAAAGCAGTCCTGCTAGTTGGACTCCCAGAAGCACTGCAGAGAAGAGAGTGGAAATAGGGAGATTCAGGCTAGATGTGAGGAAGAAGTTCTTCCCCATGAGAGTGGTGAAGCCCTGGAATGGGTTATCCAGGGAGGTGGTTGAGGCCCCGTCCCTGGAGGTGTTTAAGCCCAGGCTGGACGAGGCTCTGGCCAGCCTGATCTAGTGTGGGGTGTCCCTGCCCATGGCAGGGGTTGGAACTAGCTGATCCTTGTGGTCCCTTCCAACCCTGACTGATACTATGATTCTATGATTCTATGAAGCCTTCACCATCCAGCTAGAGCTGTTTATCTTTCTTTCCTACTGTTTGTCATTTCCATGGTGACAAGCCCCTCTTCAGCAGTGTCAACTCATTAGACCCAGTAATGACAAGGATTTTTGGTTTGCTCTGTCTCTAAGGAGTTTTGGTGATCTCCACTGCAATCAAACCCTGTTCACCCTTGCAAATGGTGGTGATGGTTTACAGCACTGCTGCTGTGCCCCTGGGATCCTCTTTCATTAACTGCCATCTTTTTTTTTTTTTTTTAACATCTGGTCAACTTGGTGGAGATTCACAGAGTTCTCAGGGTTGTAAGGGACCCCAGGGATCACCCAGTTCCAACCCCCTGCCATGGGCAGGGACACAGAATCCCAGAATCCCAGAATCCCAGAATCCCAGAATCAACCAGGTTGGAAAAGACCTCAGAGATCATCAAGTCCAACCTATTACCTAATACCTCACACCTCCTGACAACTTAACCATGGGTCCAAGTGCCACATCAAATCCCCTTTTGAACACCTCACACTAGATCAGGTTGCTCAGAGCCACATCCAATCTGGCCTTAAGAACTTCCAGGCAGGAGGCTTCTACCACCTCCCTGGGCAACCTGTGCCAGTCTCTCACCACCCTCATGGGGAAGAACTTCTTCCTAATATCTACTCTAAATCTCCCTCCTCTGGCTTGGATCCTTTTCCCCAAAATCCTATCACTCCCTGACACCCTAAAAAGTCCCTCCCCAGCTTTCTTGTAGCCCCTTCAGATAGTGGAAGGCCACAATAAGGTCTCCTCAGAGTCTTTTCTTCTCCAGACTGAGCAGTCCCAACTCAGCCTGTCCTCATAGCAGAGGAGCTCCAGCCCTCTGATAGGTTGGACTTGATGATCTCTGAGATCTTTTCCAACCTTGTTGATTCTCTGATTCTATGATCATCCTTGTGACCCTTCTCTGGACATGTTCCAGCACGTCCTTCCTTCTCTGTTTCTAGCACTAGTGGAGATACAGAAGAAAGAAAGAGATGGAAGAGACAGCACATGAACAAGGAGTTGGTGTCAGAGGTTGTTTGGTACAATACAATACAATAAACCAGGTTGGAAGAGACCTTCAAGATCATTGTGTCCAACCCATCAAACAACTAGATCATGGCACCAAGCACCCCATCAAGTCTTCTCCTGAACACCTCCTGTGAAGGTGACTCCACCACCTCCCCAGGCAGCCCATTCCAATGGGCAATCACTCTCTCCGTGTAGAACTTCTTCCTAACATCCAGCCTAAACCTGCCCTGGCGCAGCCTGAGACTGTGTCCTCTTGTTCTGGTGCTGGCTGTCTGGGAGAAGAGACCAACCCCCTCCTGGCTACAACCTCCCTTCAGGTAGTTGTAGAGAGCAATAAGGTCACCCCTCAGTCTCCTCTTCTCCAAGCAACCCCAGCTCCCTCAGCCTCTCTTCATGGGGCTTGTGTTCCAGCAAGTTAACGGTCTTGCTTTCCACCTCAGCAGGCACAAACTCAAATCCTGGCATGAGTCACAATTCAGCCAGGTTAGGAAACCTGTGTTTAGATATCTGCTATCTCTGGTCACTCTAAGATGCTGTAAACAAGCAGCTCCATTAGTCCCTTCCCAAGGAAGTATCTACCCATGTGGAGGGGTGAGCGAGGCAAGGAATTTGATGGGACACTTCTGCCTTCCCAGGGGTGCCATCACTAAGGAGAAAGCACAGGGTGGTTTCTAATGTGCTCACAGCCCATGAAAAAGAGTCTGCAACTCTGCTCCCAAGTATCTAGCAAATGGACAAGACAAAATGGCTTCAAGCTGTGCCAGGGGAGGGTTAGGTTAGATGTTAGGAAAAAGTTCTTTGCTGCGACAGTGGTCAGGCACTGGCACAGGCTGCCCAGGGGGTGGTGGAATCCCCATCCCTGCAGGTGTTCAAGAAACCTGTGGCCATGGCACCTGGGGACAGGGTTTGATGGCCATAGTGGGGAAGGGAAGGGAAGGGAAGGGAAGGGAAGGGAAGGGAAGGGAAGGGAAGGGAAGGGAAGGGAAGGGAAGGGAAGGGAAGGGAAGGGAAGGGAAGGGAAGGGAAGGGAAGGGAAGGGAAGGGAAGGGAAGGGAAGGGAAGGGAAGGGAAGGGAAGGGAAGGGAAGGGAAGGGAAGGGAAGGGAAGGAAGGGAAGGGGGAAGGGAGGGAAGGGAAGGGAAGGGAAGGGAAGGGAAGGGAAGGGAAGGGAAGGGAAGGGAAGGGGAAGGGAAGGGAAGGGAAGGGAAGGGAAGGGAAGGGAAGGGAAGGGAAGGGAAGGGAAGGGAAGGGAAGGAAGGGAAGGGAAGGGAAGGGAAGGGAAGGGAAGGGAAGGAAGGAAGGGAAGGGAAGGAAGAGAAGAGAAGAGAAGAGAAGAGAAGAGAAGAGAAGAGAAGAGAAGAGAAGAGAAGAGAAGAGAAGAGAAGAGAAGAGAAGAGAAGAGAAGAGAAGAGAAGAGAAGAGAAGAGAAGAGAAGAGAAGAGAAGAGAAGAGAAGAGAAGAGAAGAGAAGAGAAGAGAAGAGAAGAGAAGAGAAGAGAAGAGAAGAGAAGAGAAGAGAAGAGAAGAGAAGAGAAGAGAGAAGAGAAGAGAGAATTAGCCAGTTTGGAAGAGTCTTTTCAGATCATGGAGTCCAACCTATCATCCAACACCATCTAATCAACTAAACCATGGCACCAAGGGCCTCATCCAGGCTCTTCCTAAACACCTCCAGTGATGGTGACAACACCACCTCCCTGGGCAGCACATCCCAATGGCCAGGGGACGTTTAGGCTGGAGGTTAGGAGGAAGTTCTACACAGAGAGAGTGATTGCCCATTGGAATGGACTGCCTGGGGAGGTGGTGGAGTCACCATCACTGGAGGTGTTCAGGAGGAGACTTAATGAGGTTCTTGGTTGCATGGTTTAGCTGATTAGGTGGTGTTGGATGATGGGTTGGACGTGGTGATCTTGAAGGTCTCTTCCAATCTGATCTATTCTATTCTATTCTATTCTATTCTATTCTATTCTATTCTATTCTATTCTATTCTATTCTATTCTATTCTATTCTATTCTGTTCTGTTCTGTTCTATTCTGTTCTGTTCTGTTCTGTTCTGTTCTATTCTATTCCTGTGAAGAATTTCTTCCTAACATCCAGTCTAAACCTCCCCTGGTGCAGCTTGAGACTGTGTCCTCTTGCTCTGCTGCTGGCTGCCTGGGAGAAGAGACCAACCCCCACCTGGCTACAACCTCCCTTCAGGAAGTTGTAGAGAGCAAGAAGGTCTCCCCTGAGCCTCCTCCTCTGCAGGCTAAGCAAGCCCAGCTCCCTCAGCCTCTCCTCCCAGGGCTGTGCTCCAGACCCCTCCCCAGCTTTCTTGCCCTTCTCTGGACACCTTCCAGCAGCTCAACATCTTTCCTAACCTGAGGAGCCCAGAACTGGACACAGGACTCAAGGTGTGGCCTAAGCAGTGCTGAGCACAGGGCACAATGACTTCCCTGCTCCTGCTGGCCACACTGTTCCTGGCCAGGATGCCACTGGAAGACTGGGCTTGAGATCTTAAGAGGTCTTTTCCAACCTTAGTGGTTCTGTGATTCCAGGATTCTGTGACTGCAGGATTCTGTGAACCTATGGCTCTGTGATGGTTGCAATACAAGTGGTGTCACCTGCACATCTACAAACGGTGGCTGTGTGTCTCTACTCCCTTTCTTTTGCACCAGCCATGGGACTGGTCCCTCCTCTGTCACCTCACCTTCTGAGCCCAGTTTCAAGGCAGGCTGTGGGAGCACAATGGCCACTTCGAGCTCCCCACCCTAAAGAGGCTCTGTGTAATTCCATTACCCCCTGCAATGTCAAACTGTAGCTTGCTCTCATCCATCCTTTTCCTCCCAGGACTGCCCAGCCCCTCCCTCCCAGAGCAAGCTTCCTAAGGTGAATTTACATTAAATTTGTCTGTGTTATCTGCAGTGCCCTGGTGCTGGTTCAGGCAAGGATGATGGATATGGTCCCAACCCAACAGAAATTAGAGAATTTCACACTCTGTTTTAATAGCAAAGGCAGTGATTTGACATTGAATAATGGAGCTGGTCAGGTTCTATTAGTGGCAGATTAGACCATAATTCAATCTCCTACCTTGCTGTTTTAAGCCTTTCTCACAGACTATATTAAACCTGACCCAGGGCTGGAGAAGGCAGAACGGAAGGGCTCTGTTGTACATGGGGATGAATTACATCTCCCAGGGATGAGTGGGACAAAGCTGCACTTGGACCCCCTGGGACCGTGGCGGGCAGGAGCCTCAGCTGAACCTGGGGCCTCCAATTCCAGCGCTCAAACTCGGCCATCTGAGAGATAACGAAGCTGAAAAGTCTTTGGGGTTGGGCATCATGATACGGGGCTGCACCCCCTGGGGGGGAGCAGAGGCCCTTGTTGGGCTGGAAGGAGTGGGGATGCAGCATGGGTAAGGGACACACAGAGAAGGAGGGAGCAAGCCAAAGGAGGAGCCAGGGGGTCCCTCTCAGGAAGGGTACCAAGGGAGGGATGGAGGCAAAGGAAAGGTAAGCGATCCTTGATGCATGGTGTCAACGTTGAGTGTCTTCTTCACTAAAGGAAAGCTCCTCTGTGAACGTCGGGGTTCCACACCTTCCTGGGGAGAATGCAAGGCATGAGGAAGAGCCCCAGGGCATGGAAAGAGAGCCAGCCATGCAGAATCTGTATCATGGGCAGAGAGGTAGATGTTTCCATGGCAGAGGTGATCACCACACCGGCCGGCTGCCATTCCAGAACCACTTCTCAGGTCTTTGCCCTGTGGATATCTTCCTGTGGCTCCTGCTTACCTCATTCCCACAGCCTCTGGACACAGAGTGGTTCCATCAGCTTTTGAAGCTCCAAGCCTGGGTTTCAGCCCTGCCTTCAGAGTGCTCTTGCCCATGTACCTACCCTGCCTGGGCTTTGCTTGCTGAAGGAGAGTGCAGCTGGATAGCTGACAGGGTGCTGTGTTCTCTGATTGAGAGGAGGAGGCTGAATTACTTCAGCAACCATTTATTGAGTACCTAAGATACAGAGAACCTCTACCTAAGGTAGAGAAAAGCTAACCAGAGATAACAATGTCCTGGAGATTAAATTCTCCATTAGAGAGGCCCCACTTAGTAGTTAGGCTGGCAAATATTATCTCAGTGGCTTTTCCATCAGCCTCCATCCAACCCCACACTGCAAGCTGAGAGAGGGGGCAAGAGTTTTGAGCATTCTTTCACCATTACAAGGCACAACAGACCCCCAGACAAAACCAGGAGCACCATTGCCCTGCCTGCTCATCAGGCAGAAAGGTCTCAGTCACCAAGTCTCTCCCAACAGCCCGCAAACTAAACCATGAGCATCATTGCCCTGCCTGCTCACCAGGCAGAAAGGTCCCAGGCACCAAGACTCTCCCAACAGCCCCTGTTTGGCTTTGGCTGACTGCTGCTGGAGCATCTGGATGCCCAAGCTGAGGAATTCTGGTGGTGGGCACAGGGCATGGACTGTCACTTCAGAAGAACTCAGGCGGAGGAACTCCAAGGAGATGTTTTGGCCTCTCTGCTGCTTGTGTGACGTTCGGCATCGCTCGCGTCCTCGCCGACCTCCTCGCCAGGAGCTCACAGGAGCACCCAGGGGGACAGCTTTGGAAATTCATTTGTGCTGAACTTGAGGGCAGGCTGGAACCTCTGCAGCAACACAAGGGAGACAGAAAAGCAGAGACCTTGGAAAGCAGCAGCACAGCTAGGTACAGGGAAGCAGGCAGCAGGGTTTTCTTTAGAGTGAAACACAGCCCTTGGGGTTTGAGCTTATCAGCCTCTTTGGGTTTTACATCCAGCAGCTCTTGCATGCAGAAGGCAGATTCCTGCTTGCCACCTGGACAAGGCAGCTTCAAGCCTCCCAATATCCAGAAACTGAAGGCCTTGGAGAAAAGGGTGAAGGTTGTCTGCCATGAGCCATCTCTCCTGGCTTTCTCGGGAAAGAATCCCCTGGAAGACACTGACCCTGGCAGGAGTGAGCAGCTGAACTTTCAGTACCTGTGAGTGGGAGGAGGACCAGGAAAGATAATCTGCTGAGCTGTGATGGTTTCTGACACCCCACCCCCCCACCCAGGGCAGCAGAGTATCAGTGCCTAGTTGGAGGCCCAGTACTGGAAACAGCTCTAGCCCCTCGGTGCAGTGAAAGAAGCAGCAGGCAAGTGGAAGATGGAGATTTTCACAGAGCCAGCCAGAGCTGGGTGAAGGCTGAAGGGGTGGCTGGTTTGCAGGAGAGCACTGGTAAGCTCCCCAGAGACATCAAGCAGGATGGAAGTCCCTGCAGGTAGCACCTGCAGCACTTACCACCTCTTATCTGCTTCTGTGCTTGAAGGTGCACGGGCCAGGGATGCTCTGCTGTTTCCCAGCCAGGACTCCTACATCCCTCCATGAACAGAGGAGGTCTTTGATGCAGAGGCCACCAAAGGTACTGCTCCAGGACACAGAAGCCAATCTCTGCCTCTGCCCCCCCCCCCCCGGCAAGCCCTGCTGCTCACCCACGACCCTAATCTGTGCGAGGGAAGTGCCCCAGACAGCACTTTGGCAATGAGAAGAGCGGTACAAGGGCTGGCTCTTATGGCTAACCTGGAATAGGTTCCCTGAGGCTTCCCCATGCTGCAGTTTGCCCTCTTCTGCCTCCTAATTGAACCTCTGCTGGAGTCTTCTGAGCACAGAGGGCACATGACTGGCACTTCACTGCACTTCCTCACTTTGTGTAGATAGCTACACTAATGAAGGTGGGTCAGAGGCTCTGTGCATCTCATGAAGCATGGCTTTCTTGCCTGCACTTCACAGCAGAGGCACAACAATTGTGCTTATTTTAAGACCACATTATGGCTTTTATAAAAGAGCAGGCAAGCTTCCCTCCACCAGCTTCCCTTCACCAGCTTGCTTTAGCCTTGAGAAGAGATGGCTGAGAGGAGACCTTATCGATGTCAATATATACCTGAGGACTGTCTGTCAAAACGAGGGGGCCAGGCTCTTCACAGTGGTGCACCAGGGACCACAGCTACAAGCTAGAACACAGGAGGTTCCACTTCAGCACGGGGAGCAACTTCTTTACTGTGAGGGTGACAGAGCCCTGGAGCAGGCTGCCCAGAGAGGTTGTGGAGTCTCCTTCTCTGGAGAATTTCACAACCCACCTGGTTCTGTTCCGGTGTGACCTGCCCTGGGTGACCCTGCTCTGGCAGGAGGGTTGGACTGGATGATCCCTGAAGGTTCCTTCTGAGCCCTACCATTCTGTGATTCTGTGATTCTGTGATTCTGATTCCTGGAGCAGAGGGAAGGAATCCACAACCTCACACAGAGCACCACAGGCTCTGCAGGTTTTCCGCAGATGCTTCCAGTCCCCCTCGAGACAGTGCACCCTGAGAGCAAGAACTGCAGTTTTAGAGGAGCATTATCACATCACAGAGCGATAGCATGATAGAATCATAGATTCATAGAACCACAGAATGGTCTGGCAGGATGGAAGGAACCTCCAAAGATCATAGAATCCCAGAATCAGCCAGGTTGGAAAAGACCTCAGAGATCATCAAGTCCAACCTATTACTAATACCCAACACCTCCTGACAACTAAACCATGGCTCCAAGTGCCACATCCAAGCCTTTTCTGAACCCCTCCAGGGATGGGGACTCCACCACCTCCCTGGGCAGCACATCCCAGTGGCCAATTACTCTTTCTATGAAGAATTTCTTCCTCACCTCCAGCCTAAACCTCCCCTGGCACAACTTGAGACTGTCCTCTTGTTCTGGTGCTGAGTACCTGGGAGAAGAGACCAACCCCCACCTGGCTACAACCTCTCTTCAGGGAGTTAGAGAGAGAAAGAAGGTCTGCCCTGAGCCTCCTCTTCTCCAGGCTAAGCAAGCCCAGCTCCCTCAGCCTCTCCTCACAGGGCTGTGCTCCAGACCCCTCCCCAGCTTTCTTGCCCTTCTCTGGACACCTTCCAGCATCTCAGCATCTTTCCTAACCTGAGGAGCCCAGAACTGGACACAGGACTCAAGGTGTGGCCTAAGCAGTGCTGAGCACAGGGCACAATGACTTCCCTGCTCCTGCTGGTCACACTGTTCCTGATGCAGGCCAGGATGCCCTTGGCCTTCTTGTCCTCCTGGGCACACTGCTGGCTCATGTTCAGCTGGCTGTCAATCAGTACCCCCAGGTCCCTTTCTGCCTGGGAGCTCTCCAGCCGCTCTGACCCCAGCCTGTAGCTCTGCATGAGGTTGCTGTGGCCAAAGTGCTGCACCTGGCACTTGGACTTGCTGAATGCCATCCTGTTGGACTCTGCCCATCTGTCCAGCCTGGCAAGGTCCTTCTGGAATGCTGATCTGCTCCATAATTTTTCGTGGCACTGAGGTCAGTCTGACACACCTGGAGGTTGCAGGTTCATCCTTCTGGCCCTTCTTGTGGATGGGCATCACATTGGCAGCTTCCAGTCATCTGGGACCTCTCTGGTGAGCCAGCACTGGTGGAAAATGATGGAGAGAGGCTTGGCAGCTCACCTGCCAGCTCTCTCAGCACCCTAGGATGGATCCCATCTCATCCCATGGACTTGTGGGGATCCAAGTGGCTCAGCAAGTCTCTAATGACTTCCTCATGGATTTCAGGGGGACTACACTGCTCCCTGACCCCATCTACCAGTTCAGGAGGCCAGTTATCCTGAAGTCCTCCTGCCTTACTGTTGAAGTGGAGGCAAAGAAGGTATTTAGTATCTTGGCCTTTTCCTCATCTTGAGAATGGAGAAACAGGGCTGGTGAGGAGCAGCTGAAAGAAGTGGGGGTGTTTAGTCTTGAAAAGAGGAGGCTGAGGGGAGACTTCATTGCTCACTGCTTGAAAGGAAGTTGGAACCACATGGGGGTTGGTCTCTTCTCCCAGCATCAGGTGGCAGGAGGAGAGGAAATGCCTGAAACTGTGCCACGGGAGGGTTAGGTTGGAGATGAGGAAAACTTTCTTTGCTGCAAGAGTGGTCAGGGATCGGCACAAGCTGCCCAGGGAGGTGGTGGAGTCCCCATCCCTGGAGGTGTTCGAGAAATGTGTGCCCATGGTACTTCACAGGCTCAAAGGATGTTAGGGGTTGGGAGGGACCTCTAGACATCTTCTAATCCAACCTCCTGCCAGAGCAGGACCATAGACTCCAGCACAGGTCACACAGGAACACATCCAGACAGGACTGGAAAGTCTCCAGAGAAGGAGACTCCACAACCTCTCTGGGCAGCCTGCTCCAGGGCTCTGGGACCCTCACAGTGAAGAAGTTCCTCCTCTTGTTGAGGTGGAACCTCTTGTGCTGGAGTTTCCATACATTGTCCCTTGTCCTATCCCAGGGCACAACTGAGCAGAGCCTGGCCCCTCCCTCCTGGCCCCCAGTCCTCAGCTATTGATAGACATTTATTAAATCCCCTCTCAGTCTTGGGCCCATGGTCTAATGGCCATGGTGGTGCTGGGTTGAAGGTGGACTTGGTGTTCTTAGAGGGCTTTTCCAACCCAATCAATGTTGTGATTGTGTGCTGATCCATTTGGGTGACACTGCTGCCCCTCACCCCATTACAGAGCCCTGCTTGTCACCTTCAGGATGCAGTTAGGGGATCCTTGAGCCTGCCAGGGACAACAACACTTCTTTGTGTCAGGGTGGTGCTCACGTGGCGTGTGCCAAATGAAGGACACCACGCTCAGCGCTGGCACCAGCCATGTCCCTGGTGAGCATGCAGCCGTGCTTGTAGATCCTGGAGAGCTGAGGCCCAGGCTGGAACCCCTTCCTGCAGGCAGTCATTCACTAAAGGAGAGGCCAGGAGATGCTTGCTGCAGTGCTGTGCATTACGAAGCACTCAGGCTGCTGAAACCATAGAATCAATCACAGAATTGTCAGGCTTGGAAGGGACCTCAAGAATCAGCCAGCTCCAAGCCCCCTGCCATGGGCAGGGACACCTCACACTTCAGCAGCTTGCTCACAGCCACAGCCAGCCTGGCTGCAAACACCTCCAGGCAGGAGGCTTCCACCACCTCCCTGGGCAACCTGTGCCAGGCTCTCACCACCCTCATGGCCAACAACTTCTTCCTAACATCCAAGCTCAATCTACCCATTTCTATTTTTTCATTTCATTCCCCCCAGTCCTATCACCACCTGACAACCTCAGAAGTCCCTCCCCAGCGTTCTTGTAGCCCCCTTCAGGTACTGGAAGGCTACAAGAAGGTTTCCTGGGAGCCTTCTCCTCTCCAGCCTTAGAACAGCACACCAACATTGCCACTGCCGCTCTGGAGTCCAAATGGGACCTCTGGAAGCCTCTGAGAGCCTGTAAAGGTTGGGGGAAACATCTCCTGTATCACACTGCTAGGTTTCTGACACACTTAAACTCATGCTGATGCACCAGTGCAGCTTGGACAGAACAAGAGGGAGGTGTGAGGCAACAAGGAAGCCCAACTAACACCTCAACATCTCCCAGGAGACCTGGGCCAATGCAACACTCCTCACACTTCCTCTTCACCAGGAACTGCCTGAAGGGTACAAATCCATCTGAGGCCTCAGCATCCACATAGACCAAGAAGAGCAAGTGGTTTGCAACATGCTTTTGTTGATCTTGTAGCAGCATCTCCATCTCCATCCTTTCCTGCAGCACCTGGTGCCTCAGGGACCTGGGAAAACACAGAAGGCTTGACACAAGCCTGGCCAAAAGGTTGGTATGGAGACAGTCAGCGATGATGCCAGGGTGAAGTTAAGCATTTGCAGTGACAGCCCCTGGAGGAGCAACTGCTTTGGGAATGTTTAGCAAGTGACATCCTCACCAGGAGCTCCCTTCTGTGGCTGTTATGCAAGCACTGAAGCAGCTAGAAGGGTGTTGTAGTGTGGTGTGTGCTGGCGAGATCTGACTTTATAGCC
This sequence comes from Picus viridis, assembly GCA_033816785.1. Lineage (NCBI taxonomy): Eukaryota > Metazoa > Chordata > Aves > Piciformes > Picidae > Picus > Picus viridis. The sequence goes on from CM066589.1 coordinate 6,021,077, forward strand.
AGGGAAGGCTGCTGCCTTCTTTGACTCTCTGATGTATGATAGAGTCATAGAATGGCCTTTTTGGAAAGGACCTTTAAGGCAGGTTTAGACTGAGGAGGACGAGGAAGAAATTTAGAGTGTGGGTGGTGAGACACTGGCACAGGTTGCCCAAGGAGGTGCTGGATGCCCCCTCCCTGGAGGTGGTCAGGCCAGGTTGGATGAGGCCTTGAGCAACCTGATCTAGTGTGAGGTGTGCCTGCCCATGGCAGAGGGGTTGGAACTGGATGATCCTTGTGGTCCCTTCTAGTCCCTAATCTAGTGGAAGCTGACCCTGCCCTCTGCCACCAACCTGTGGACATGGCACCAGGCCCCACGGTTTAGTGGCCATGGTGGTGTTGGGTTGATGGTTGGACTGGATGGTCTTAAAGGGCTTTTCCAACCCAAACAATGCTATGATTCTACAGAGCAAGATTGTTCATCTGCCCAGCAGTCAGCATCTTCCTTTCTACCCTCTCCCTGTGGAGGGCGGCTGGGATGTGCACCCACACCCCCACCCAGCTCCTCTCTGCTTGCTGCCTGAGCTGGGCCTTGCTTGCTCTCACTTCCACATCTTCCCACCACCCCTGTCCACATCTATAGTGACCAACCAATTCCCCTGGGACTCCTGGGGCAGTCCCAACTGTTGTTTGTCCCACGTGGCTGACTCAGAGTGGTTTGATGCTGGCAGCTCCCATGCTCAAGGGATGTGTAGTTGGGTCCCCAGCTTTCACAAGAGATGCCACCTGGAAATACACCGCCCTTAAAGGCATTCCACAATCCCAGGCTCCACCACTGTGGTCAAACACAACCCCTTGCTCATGGGGGAGCTTCCTCCCGCTCCTTCCCACCTAGAATCATGGAATGGTAGAGACTAGAAGGGCCCTGTGGAGATCATTTAGTCCAACACCCCTGCTAATGCAGGGATCAGATTGCAGAGGAAGGTGTGCAGGTGGGTTTTGAAAGTCTCCAGAGAAGGAGACTCCACAACCTCTCTGGGCAGCCTGCTCCAGCTCTCCAGCACCCTCAAAAGAAAGTTTCACCTGAAGCTGAAGTGAAGTTCTGCTTTCTGGCAGAAAGAGGTCACCTCTGGAAGTGCTCACACTGAGGGAACCTGGAGACCTTAAAGACAAGGAGAAGTGAGAGGTTTAGCAGTCAGCACCACCAACATGTCAGGACACACACACACAGAGGCATCCCTCAGCTGTGCTAGCACTGCAAGAGGACATCAGCAATGCAGAGAGGATTTGTGTGGGCTTGCCAAGCACCCCTCTGCAACTCAACTCTCCCATCTATGAGATGGGAGCAGGGAGGCTATCCCACGGCTACAAGACATCTTGTGCCAAGGGAGTCGCTACCAGTGTGGTGCAAATGTGGCATTTAGAGCTCAGAGGAAGCCCCTGGTATGAGCCAACTCCTCAAATCTCTGAAAGATTGAAGTTTTGGCAGCGTCAAAACGTTGGTGAGAAACAGCCCATCCCTCTGCTTCATAGAATCATGGAATGGTCTGGGTTTGGAGGGACCTCAGAGATCATTCAGTTCCAACCCCCTGCCACGGGCAGGGACACCTTCCACCAGCCCAGGTTGCTCAAGGCATCATCCAACCTGGCCTTGAACACCTCCGGGGAGGGGACATCCATCACCTCCCTGGCCAACGTGTTGCAATGTCTCACCACCCTCACTGTCAAGAATTTGTGTTCAAGGACAGTCTGGTGGCCTGAGATAGAAGGAAGATCACATAAGCTCCAGGTCCATGTGGCCACTCAGAGTTTCTCAGAGTTTCTTCCCAATCTCCAGTCTCAATCTCCCTTCCTCCTGTGTCTGCAAGCCCTTGTCAAAAGTCCTTTCCCAGCTCTCCTGTAGGCCCTCCTCAAGGGGGGTCCATACTCAAGAGATGGCTTTTTCTGGCTGCAGAGACAGCATTTCACTGAGTGAGGCTAGCTGGAGTGAGTCCTCCAGGGACTTGGATTGAGGCAAAATATCTTATTCCGTGCACTGAAGCATTTTACACCTGAGCTTCAGTGGCAGTCAGTGCAAACCACTTCCTCAGAGCCAGGAGTGCTCAGAGTGCATGGTCATGGTACAGGCCAGCGGCACAGAGCCCACTGGTGATGTCCACTGATAACAACTGATCCAAATACCTCAGTGCCCCTTAGCACACAGCTAAGAAGAACAGCTTTTGAAGAAGGCTCTGATTTTCTACTCAGCTGCTCCAAGTCAAAGGCGATGACAGCAGTTCTTGGTGTCACTGTAGAAAAGAAACATTAAATCTCTAGGATGAGATTGCAGCAGTCTGTGCAACAGGAGCCAGCAGTGGTCCCTGGCAGCCCAGCAGGCAGCTGTGTGCTGGGCTGCATCCAAAGCAGGGAGAGCAGCAGGGCAGGGAGGGGATTCTGCCCCTCTGCTCTCCTCTGGTGAGACCCCCTGCAGCACTGGGGCCAGTTCTGGTGGCCTGAGCACAAGAAGGGCATGGAGCTGTTGGAGAGGGTCCAGATGATCAGAGGGCTGAAGCATCTCCCCTGTAAGGACAGGGTCTGAGGGCCTGGAGAAGAAAAGGCTCCAGGGAGACCTTAGAGCAGCCTTCCAGTAGCTGAAGGGGCTACAGGAGAGCTGGGCAGGGACCTTTGACAAGGGCTTGCAGTGACAAGATGAGGGAAAATGGCTTTGAGCTGGAAGAGGGCAGATTGAGACTGGAGATGAGGAAAAATTCCTTCCAGTGAGGGTGGTGAGACACTGGAACAGGTTGCCCAGGGAGCCTGGGGATGCCTTCTCCCTGGAGGTGTCCAAGAGCAGGTTGGATGAGGCCTTGAGCAACCTGGGCTGGTGGGAGGTGTGCCTGCCCATGGCAGGGGGTTGGAACTGGATGACCTCTAAGGTTCCTTCTGGCCCAAACCATTCCAGGAGTCTATGGTTTCACCAGCTGTTGAGAAGCAGAAACCATCCCCTTGGCTGCACAATCCTGGCTGCTGGTGCCAACCAGAGCCAGCTGCTGAAACCCTGCAGGGGGAAAAAAAGAAACCTCTCTCTCCAACAAACATTTGAACCAATCACCCTGAGGATCACAAAGAAAAGTCTCTTGCCTGAGCCCTTCCCTCTTTTCCCCCATATCTTCCGAGGAGCTCTGCACCCTGCCTGGGTAGAAAGCACTTAGGGAGAATAGTTACTTACTGTCATCCAGCAAGCTCTGCCTAGTCAGAAGGGAGGATTGGCAGCAGCAGCAGCTCGGCAGCCCCAAATAGCAGCACAATTATACTCTTTACTGGTGCAGCTCCAGGAGTATCCAGACAAACCAGGGGCAAGGCAGAGTAATTTTATCCTGATATGCCTGTCTAAACAGCAGATAGCTCCTCGGCACCGTTCTCTCCCGCTTGTTAATTTAACGCTTGATATAGAGGGAAAAATTAGAATTAAAATGTACCCAGCTGCTTCCTTCATTCCTGATTCCATTTAGAAATCTCTCACATCTCTCCACAAAATGAGCTGGGCTGCCTGAGACGCTGAAGAGCCTGTATTTCATTCTCAGATAAGCCTTGTGTGGCTTAGGCTCCTGAGCCCCGAACGAGGGCCGGGTTTGCACATCTCTGACCCCAGCACCCATCACGACCCGACCCCAGCCCCACCATGGGGGGAGAGGGAGGTGGACTCATGCTTTGGGTGGATAGGCTCTTGAAAGGCCACAAGGATGTCCGAGGAGGCACAATTTTGGCCATCCAGTATCTGAAGGGGGCTACAAGAAAGGTGCTGAGGGACTTCCGAGGGTGTCAGGGAGTGATAGGACTCGGGGGGATGAAAAAAAAATAGACATGGGTAGATTCAGATTGGATGTGAGGAAGAAGTCCTTCCCCATGAGGGTGGTGAGACACTGGAATAGTTTGTCCAGGAGGAGGTGGAAGCCTCATGCCTGGAGGTTTTGAAGGCCAGGCTGGTTGTGGCTGTGAGCAACCTGCTCTAGTGTGAGGTGTCCCTGGCCATAGCAGGGGGTTGGAACTGGCTGATCCTTGAGGTCCCTTCCAAGCCTAACAATTCCATGATTCTCTGTGGGCCTGTGAAGTACAAGCAGCAAGGTAGGGCTGGTTCTGAATGGACAGCTGCTTGGAGCTGGGTTTGACAGCTGACAGCTGACTTAGCAAGGGTAAGCTGCATAAGAAGTGCATTGCTCCTCCAGCCAGGAGGGCAACAAGGAAAGGAAATCAGATGCTTGCTTAAGATGATGAGATCCTTTCTCCTCCTTCTGCGAGGCTCTCCAAGCAGCAGTTGTGCACATGTGATGGTGTGGAGAAGATGCCTGAAGAGGCAGAGGCAGTTCTGAGGCCCTACAGCACGCCTCTGCAAGAGGAGAAGACAAGGACTATACTGGACCCTCATTAACCCAAGTAGCTGGGGACCATGGGCACCACGTGAGGAAGTGTAAGCTTGGCCATGTGCACCATGGAAGGGATGCCCAGGAGCCCCTCTCCTTCAGAGACACTTCTGAGCCTTCTTATTAAACATGAATTCTTGGGCAGGAGACAAAACAAAAGCAGCACTCAATTTAAAGCCTTCCTCGAGATCCACAGGAGTGGCCCTAGGTCAACATTAGTTAACTGTGCTGCCAGGGAAGTGAGTCCTGAATGCTTAAAGCCCTCTCCACTGCTTTGTTTTTGCCATGGCCTGCTGAAGAAATGGAGAGGTTTCAGCTTGGAGAGCGTGTAGTGGAGATGGTGGCTGAAGAACTGAATCCATCCCTTCAAGAGCCCAGGGAGCCGCAGCTCTGCCAGTGAGAAAATGTGTTCCCTGCAGTCATGGGGAGGGGAGAAACACCAGAAAGAAGAGACCATGAGGAGAGGAGGGGAACAGGCAGTGAGAAAGGTCTGGGTTTAATCCAGATGAGTTGAGTGCAGAGGATGGACCCATGCTGGAATGTGTCCGGAGAAGGGCCACGAGGATGAGCAGAGGGCTGGAGCTGCCCTCCTACGAGGAGACAGACTGAGGCAGATGGGGCTGTTCAGTTGGGAAAAGAGAAGGCTCCCAGGAGACCTAATTGTGGCCTTCCAGGACCTGAAGGGGGCTACACGAAAGCTGGGGAGGGACTTTTGAGGGTGTCAGGTAATGAGAGGACTAGAGGGGAATGGGGCAAAACTAGAAGTTTTCAATTCAGATTCAGTTTTAGATTCAGATTGGATGTTAGGAAGAAGTCCTTCCCCATGAGGGTGGTGAGATACTAGAACAGGTTGTCCAGGGAGGTGGTGGAAGCCTCATGCCTGGAGGTTTTGAAGGCCAGGCTGGCTGTGGCTGTGAGCAAGCTGCTGTAGTGTGAGGTGTCCCTGGCCATGGCAGGGGGGTTGGAGCTGGCTGCTCCTTGAGGTCCCTTCCAACCCTGACAATTCTATGATTCTATGACTGTAAGTCAGGCAGACAAAGGGGTCTGACTGCTTTTCCAGGACAGCAGGAGAGTGAAAGCTATACAGAAAGATGTCACAGTGCCTGCAGATGAATCATGCAGATGAGAGGAAAGGCAACATTCTGGCAGAGATGTGGAAGAACAATGATTAGACAGCGCTTTATGGTTAGAAGTTTACATCCCAAATAGGAAGGGCCAGGGATAAATATAGGTTGGGGAGACAAAAAGTAATGTTGGGGCAGATATCTGAAACTTCAGAGTCAACAGAATGACCATCCAATCAGTCACTTGGTTGATAAAAGAGAGAGAAAGGGCTGTGCTAAGGGTGACAAAGAGGAAGATGATAAAAAAGGAAGGGATGAAGACTGGGAGAGATCCCTTCAAGCAATGCCCAAACAACCGATAATGCCTTTTCTCCAACGAGCAGCGCTGCATTCAAACCTTGCTGCATTTCCTAATCATCCTGGGAACAAACCCACAGTGGACACTTCCTCTGGGGGACTACTAGCTTGTTTGTCAAGCACCTATCTGTAAGAGAACTTAAAGTTTTCTCTGTTTATGAAGCAGACCTGAACCCCGGGCTGGAGAGGACTGCCAGCGTGTGCCTTGAGCAAAGCAGGCACAGCTGCATGAATGCATCACTTGACAATCTCAGTGTGGCCAAGTTTTTCCTCCTGCTGCAAAGGTAAATGAAGAGATGTGTGGATGATGATGTCAAAGCACCTTGGGAGGCAGCCATGGTGCCAGGCATGGCATCACATTGATGACCAAGCCATGAAGACCAGGTCCTGGGCACTGGTGGTAGAAGTGCTGCCGTGCTCTGCCACAGTCCATCTCAGGGCATTACTGACTCCTTGAGGTGTCACAGCAGTGGTAGGCTTGGCTGCAAAGCTCTACAGCAGCCTGCAGTATGGGGAAGGGGAACAGAAGAAATCTAAGTCAACACAGGGACACAGCAAGGGTGATAAAACCAAAATCATGGAACCACAGAACTGCCTGGTTGGAAAAGACCTGAAGACCATGGAGTCCAACCAGCATCCAACATCTCCCTCTACACAGCTGTTAGACCATGTCGCTAAGCTACTCATCCAAACATCACTTAAACACCTCCAGGGATAGAGATCCCACCACTGCCCTGGGCAGCCTGTTCCAGGGCCCTTTCTGTGAAGGAATTTGTCCTAATATCCAACCTAAATCTCTCCTGGTGCAACCTGCGGCCACAGTTGTCTCCTACCGAAAGCACAAAGCAAGGCCAGGTAGTTAGACTCCACCGGCATGGCTGCATAAAACCAAACACTGCTTCGTCAGAAATGCAACCCCTGGGCAGAGATTCCCATGTTTGCCTGGGTCAAAGGCCAAGCTGCAAAACAAAGCAGGTGCTCAAAGCTCGTGGAACTCACCTGCAGGAGCAGCTGCCCAAGGTACACCTGCAGGGTATCCAAAGCCATCCACAGAGGAATGGGATCCCTGAGATGCTGCGCTGCCAGGGCTGGTGGTTCTCTGACTCTACCTCCTGCTCTTCTCCGGTTACTTTCAAGGGATTCAGGGAGCCTGAAGTTTCTCCACCTCTGTTGTCATTCGCACTGGTACAAGGGAGCCTTCAGCCTACCAACCAACCGATGTCACAGACACCAAGCTCCATAGCAGAGCGCAGAAAGCCTGCCTGTCTGTAAATGCCTCCCTCCCTCGTGCGCGGCCAGGAGGGGCACGCAAAAATCAGCCCTCCACAGGTCGAACCTCGCAGCAGTTGGAACACCACCGAAGGTCCAAGCCCCCCATGATCACAACACCATTTCCAACAGGCTCTCCTTGCCCAACTGGCAAGCCCTCAACTTGCTCAGAGCTCTGTCTTACCGTTCAGATTCAGCAGCTTGAAGGAGCCGTTGCTTCGGGAAGGTGTCTCCCTTTCTTCTTCCTCTTTCTGCTGGGTTACAGCATCCAGCGGCCTTTGCTGGCACAGATGTGACCATTGCTGGGTGAAGAAGGTGGTAAGCAAATTGGAACCTGTGTTAAGCTATCAAGACAGGGATGATTAATTTGCAGTTAACACCCATTTACTTCATTAGCCCTTCACCCAAGCTTGACAAATGGGAAAATAACAATGAAAAATAGCAATTAATAGGAGTATTAACACTGAAGGCAACTTGCTATGGATTGAATCCCCACAAGACAACATACAGATGTGTTAGATCTTCCTTTGTAACCATCTTTTCTCCACCTTCCTGTCCTTGGACGTGGATCTATTTACATTTAAAGAGCTCTTCTTCTACACACGCAGGAGGGTCTCTGTTGGGGCCCATCCATATGTATTTCCTACCTGGAGAGCAGAAGGGTTGCTCATCAGTTATCAATTAAGGCTGAAAAAACCCCACTTTGACTAACCCAAGGTATGGGCATGCTTTGACCTTCTGGATGGTTTCTCTCCAGGCAGCTGCTGGAGAGAATGTCCCAATGAGGGAGCTGGGGCTCTTCAGTTAGGAGAAGAGAAGGCTCCAAGGAGACCTAATTGTGGCCTTCCAGGATCTGAAGAGGGCTACAAGATAGCTGGGGAGGGACTTTTGAGGGTGTCAAAGAGTGATAGGACTGGGGTGGATGGAGCAAAACTGGAGGTGGGGAGATTCAGATTGGATGTTAGGAAGAAGTTGTTGGCCATGAGGGTGGTGAGAGCCTGGCACAGGTTACCCAGGGAGGTGGTGGAAGCCTCCTGCCTGGAGGTGTTTGCAGCCAGGCTGGCTGTGGCTGTGAGCAAGCTGCTGTAGTGTGAGGTGTCCCTGCCCATGGCAGGGGAGTTGGAACTGGCTGCTCCTTGAGGTCCCTTCCAGCTCTGACAGTCCTATGATTCTAGCTAGGGAGGTGACCCATAAGGCCCTGTCTTGACTTGGCTCCACATTGAACAGGGTGGACCTGCTCTATGTAGGATGATGGGCAGCAAGCAGAGGGAAACACCTTGGTGTTGGCATTTAGGCATTTTGCTGTCACAGAATCATTGAAACACAGTGGAATGGCAGTGGTTGGAGGAGAGCTCTGGAGATCACCGAGTCAAACAACCCCTGCCAGAACAGGAACACCTAGGGCAGATAAAACAGGAATGCATTCAGATGGGTCTTGAAGCGATCCAGAGAAGAAGACTCCACAACCTCTCTGGGCAGCCTGCTCCAGGGCTCCAGCACCCTCACAACAAAGAAGTTTCTCCTCATGTTGGGATGGAATTTCCTGCATTCCAGTTTGTGTCCATTGCCCCTTGTCCTGTCACCGAGCACCACTGAAAAGAGCCTGGCCCCTTCTTTCTGATGCAAGAGGAAGGTGCTAGGAGAGAAAGCGTCAGGGACAGATCTGCTCCTTGTTAGTGATCCCACTTCACTGGGGTGCTTGAACTAATTTTTACCTCCTTTTCACATGGTTTTATGCATGGCTGCTTGGCTTGGGAGCTGCTTTTCACAAGAACATCACGGAGACCTCCTGCAAAATGGAAGGGCTGCATTTGACCAAGAGATCTTCTCAATGCTTATCATCATCTAAAGAGTGGATGTCAGAAAGATGGGGCCAGACGCTTTTCAGTGGTGCCCAGTGATGGCACAGGGGGATAACTGACAAACTAGAAACGGGAAGATCCATCTGACCATGAGGAGAAGCTTCTTTGGTGTGAGGGTGCAGGATCTCTGGAGCAGGCTGCCCAGAGAGGTTGTGTGTTCTCCTTCTCCGGAGAGATTCCAAATCTGCCTGGTGCTGTGGGTGACCCTGATGCTTTAGCAGGGGGGTTGGGCTAGATGATCTCCAGGGGTCTCTTCCAACCTCTGCCATTCTGTGGTTCTGTGAATGGAAAGCAGGGGCGTGCCCACTTTGGTGTGGGCATCTCTCTCATCCCCGCAGCTATCCCAATGCACATGTGCAGACCACGGGGCCAAGAGATGATTACAAGATGCTGTCAGAGCATGGCTGTGCCAAACCTCTGTGGTGCCCCAAGCCAGGCTGTGTTGCCACGACGGAGTGAAAATCCACAGTGGAGAGGTGCCCAGGTGCCTGCATAGCCTCAAAGGGAAAGCTCAGGAACTGCAAGGGAATGTGGAGTTATAGTCATTGCTACTTTCCTCACTGAAATCCTCTTGAAAGAAGCAAACATTATTAAAGAGCTGCTCATCTACCCTTCAAGGTGACCTGCAAATGAAGAAAAATGGGCTGGTGGCCTTATTTTTGGCTCAGTTTCCAAGGCCTGAAAAGTTGGCAGAGGTTTGAAGAATGCTGGGAGTTATTATTTTTTCTTTCCCTGTTTTTCTATTTATTTATTTCCCCCCCCCCCCCCCCGCTAGAAATTTACTTCTTGTCTTCCTTGGAACCCTATGGCCAAAGAGGGAGCAAGTAAAATGCAAGCTCTGCAGAGGGTTGAGAGAAGCACCCACAGTCACACCACCCACTGGTTTGCCTCCAGGGGAGGAGGGGGAATACTTCTGGCTGCAGGGATTTTATTTCTAGGTAGGAGAGAAGGCATTTGTTTAGCTTCTGTTGCCCCCCTTTAACTCAGGAAATCTTGGGTGCAAGCAAGTCTCTGATAAAGATCTAATTTCCTTTCTCCTTTCACTGCCTGGTGGGGACTTCCCATGTAAGTAAGGCTGGATGGAGAAGAAGGAGAAGGGGAAAAACCCTTGTCTGTGTCAGGAAACAAAATGACTCATGCTAATAGCTTACAGGGAAAGAAAGGAGACAAACATTCAAAATGCCTGCATGGAAAAGTGGAGAAATTGCAACCCATTAAAGACTCTCATTTAGAGGTCTCTAACCTTGCTGAAGGGGAGAAAAACAAAGCAAACAAAACATTAGTGAGGAAAGCTCAGGTGTGAGAGTGCAGCTATGGCTCAAAAGGTAACACAGGAAAGATCAGACTAGGGCAAGTAGGGAGCGAGTGGATTTGAGTCCTTCTTCATATCAGAGTGGGTTTGTTAGTGGGGGTACAGCACTGGGGCAGAGAATGCTGACCCACCAGCCCCCTGCCATGGAGTTGGAGGTGCAAGAGCCAGCTCACCCCTCGGTGACACCAAGCTCATGGCCAGCACCAGTAAAGGACACAGCCCCCCACTGCCAGCAAGGTGTCCTCAGGGGTGGCAGCTCCCTGGGATCCCCTCACCCTCTCGTGCTGCCTTTGCCATCCTGGCATGAGGCTGGCCAAGCAGTGTTGGTGCCACTGTGCAGATGCCTCACAGGGTGATGAGTGGCAGCAATGTGCTTGCTGCCTCGTGTGCTTATTTCAGAGCTGAAAGATGAAATCATCTGAGCCACCTGTGACCTGACCTCTTGGGAGGTCTTCTGGGAGACCCAGAGTGTCCCTTGCTGGGAGGGTACAGACTATGGTGGCACACATTTGATCTCTCTGGGCAAACTCCAGTGGTGCCAGCCTCTGAGAAAGAGGGCAACAGCTAAAGCAGCTCCAAAAACCTCTCACATTGTCCTCAACCTGCTTTCCCCTACACAAACCACCACAACACAACGGTTTGGTCAACACTTCACCGGGAATGGAGATTGCAGAGGCCAAAAATTCCTTGTGGGGTAAGAGAGATGGGACACCAAACCTGCCGCTGATCAGGAAAATTGGATTGGGATAGCCTAAAGTGTTCCACACCGGGAGAGCCTAAAGGCCCACAGAGGCAGGACAAGGAATGGAAAATAAAAGAGCATCTGATTAAACTGAATTCCATTTTTCTTCTCCTTTTCTTTCTAATTATTGCTGCCAGGAGGCTGTGTCCATCATGTCTTACTCCACTTCTTTCATGACAATTTGATGACATTTTCACAAATCTAAGCCAGCAGGAAGAATCCTGGACCCTAGACAAGCAGCCATGGCAAAAGGCAGGACTTCAGCACTCCCAGGACTTCCTAACAGGGAAGCCTCTCAAAGCCTTGCCACGCTCCATGAAGCCTGAGAAATGTAGGGGTGCCAAATAATCACAAGGAGAACTCCTGCAATGGGAGAGTGAGGAAGAAGGGTTCAGGAGAACCTGGAGCAGAGCCCCCTCTTTCTCATTTATCCCCTAGCCCTGCAGTTTGCCATGGGGCTCTGCCTCATTTTATGCATACCTCATTTGTAAAAGCAACAGAAAAGAGAAGGGGATTAACTCACCAAGCCTGGCAGGTGATGCCACACAGGACATTTCTGAGCACCACGGAGGAGCTGGGCAGCACTGCCCAGCAAAGAGCTGGGGAGCAGCTGAAGCCCCATGGCTTCCATGGCCCGGGAGTTGGGGTGCCATTCAGGAGAAGAGAAAAACACATTGAGCAGCACCTTGAAAATGACTCAGATGGATCATTAAACAGAAGTGGAGGACACCAGCACTTGCTCCCAAGTGGTGAGGTTAGAAAGGTTAGTACGAGCAGGCAGGACGGGAGCACATTGGATGTCCAGCAGAAACGAGGTTGTGAAGTCCCCGGTGGGTCAACGGGAGAGGGAGCTGGACTGGGCCTCCTCTGAAGGTCAGCTGCAAGGAAGCACCGAGGCTCAGAGTAGAAAAGAGGTTTATTTTTCTCCTGTTGAGTCCACAGAAGGATCATAGTCAGCCTAGTGGTGCCCTCCAAAGAGCAGTTTGCATTTGTTCGAGAAGAACACCTGGCACATTTTTACTGGTAAAAGAAGGACACCTTCCCATGCATCCTGGAACAAAGGAGGAGCACCCAAGGACAACGGGTGGAACTTGAGACTGGTCCCAGCAAAAGCAGGATGGGTGACCATTATATTGGTGCTCCTGCAAAGCACTTCATCAGTACCGGTTGGTTAAGAACCCCTGGAGTCCTTAGTGGGTGCCTGCTCACCTCCTGTGCCAGGAGAGACTCTTGAACTTGGGAGTTTTGATTCAGCCACAGACCTTTCTCCATTGAGAAGCACAGCAGCAAGGTGATATTCCAGCAAGCGCGAGTCCCGAATCAAAAGCCAAGCCACTACTAAAGGAAAGCCATTAGCAAGATCTAAAACTGAGCTATCCTGAGGTATTAAGATGTTGGAACTAAACCTGCCTTATTCCCACTAGTGGTTGCATTTTAAGGAACCCTTTTAAATGGATTATCTTCAGGAACTCTCTTTCAACAGCCTTTCCTTTAAGAGTCCTTCATGGTGCTACTCCCATTAATTATGCTATGTGATATGATTATGTATTTATTCAGGGATGGGTTGGAAACACGAAGCAGAGCTAACACTTGCAGGTGTCACTTACAACATGGAGTCTGGTAACTCCAGCCTTTGATCTGGTTCACAGTTGTACAGGGGATCTGCGGCGGGGCCGGCATCCACCAGGTAGCTGGTATCTGGTTTGTTTGATCTCAGGATGATTGGCTGACTGCTTTGTTTACACAAGGAATTGGGGGGGAGGGAGGGGGTGTTGGGGTAGGGGTGGTTTTTTGTCCTTTTTAAAGGCTGGCAAGGACCCCCCAGGTGCCAGCTGAGGCTTCTGCTACCAGGCAGCAGCGACCAAAGTAATACTGCGGATCTCTAGCCGTATCTAGCTGGAGATAAAGATGTGTATTTTTAGCTGTATAGATCGGTGTTTCCATATCTAGTGCTCTCTCTCTCTATTTACCTCTTTTTTAACTGTAATAAAAAGGCAGCTTCTTACACAGCTTTTGCTGCTACGTTCAGACCAGGAAAAGGAAGTTATTCTGCACCCCTCCGCTCCCAGCCTCTGCGAAGGGCTCCGGGAGATGAGCGGTCGAGCAGCCTCCGTCTTGGGGCGCAGCGTGAGCCTCATCCTCCTTGCAACTATTCCTTCAAGTAAGGGCCACCACGCCGAGCGCAGGGGAAGGAAGAAGTCACCTCCAGACAGGGACAGCCCCCACGTAAAGCACAACGAGCAGCAAGCCACGGGGAAGAGTTCACCCAGGTTGCGTTTGCTTTAAGGCGAGCGTGAGAGAGGTTTGGTCTCTGGTTGCTACCCCTCCAGAGGAAACTGCATCTCGGGTCCAGGTAAACGCACAAAAGCCACAGATGTGGCCCAGAGATTTGGAAGGTGTGAGGCCACTGGGCTTACCCACCCATGCTCTCTGGTAGCCGCTCGCTCTCCCGCCAGCACGCACACCCGCACAAATATGATCACGTCCCATACAGAGCCATACGTGCCTCGGCGCTCAGGGAAGGACACATGCTTCAGGACACATGCCCTGAGGACACCTTCCTAAAGGAACTGAAGAAAATAGTTGAGATTTAGATACAAAGGCCCTGCCTCCAGCTCAGAGAGATGCTGGCTCTGCATGTGCATGTGCGTGGGCACAGTGTGTATATGTATGTATGTATATATTTATACATATATATATATTGTGCATATAGACAGCATACGCAGGCTGGATGCACGTTTAAATCTCTGTCTGGGCACTTAGGATATATGAATGCTTGTAAACACCTGGACAATAGGTGTGTATTTTATTTTAGAGGCAGGCAGATAGGGAGAGAATGAGCTGTCTGTGCATCAGAAGCGTAGGGACACGGCACACGCACGGCGAGCAGACGGACTCCACTCTGTGTGTTATAGCTGCACCCTCCATACTCCATCTACACACAGCCACAAATACAATACCCATATCGCCCCCCTTATTTTTCAGCTGTTCACAGAGAGTTTTGCCCAGACTCAAAGCATTTTCATCCTCAGATTGCTGATTTACTTGAAGCCAGCAAAAAAAAGAGGAGCTGGGGTGAGGGGAGAGGTAGAAGGGAAACTTCACTTTACCGACTCCTGCTGCATCTCTTATTATTTGGGGTGGTTATTATTGTTGTTGTTGTTATTGTTGTTATTGTTGCTGTTATTATTGTTATTATTGTTGCTGCTATTATTATTACTGTTATTATTATTATTATGATTATTATTATTGTTATTATTGTTATTATTACTATTACTAAATGGAACTTCATTGTCTATTCCAGGAAAGTATCTTGGTGGGGTAGGTTTACCAGAGGCAGAGGGAATGTGCAGGGAGTGAGAAAGTGAATTGATGGATGGATGGTTAAATGAATATAAATGAACTGATACCTTTACAGGAAAATAACATTTCCCTCCTTTTTTTTTATTCTATAGATCAGTGGGTTTTGTATCTGTAATTCTTTCATATCAGCAAAGAGGAAATAAACTCCCATGTAAATCATTTTCCCCCATCTGGAAGCATATTAAAAGCATGCCTTTTTTTTTTTTTTTTTTTCTCTCTTCTTCTTCTTTTCTGGTTTTTTTTTTTTTTTTCATCTTTTAAGCAGAGCCTTTTTTTTTTTTCCCACCCCCTATTTGCTTATCGGTTCATCCACCATTACATTTTAAATGAAATTGCAAGACCCCCTCCACCCTCCCTTCTCCCCTCCGCCCCCCCCCCCAACCCTTACACCCCCCCCTCCCACCCCCACCCCCCCCAAATTCCGGGCTGATGTCGGAAAGAGGGAATCAGCCTCTCCCATGCTTTAGAATAACTGACCTAGATTCAATTACAGATAGACCCGGCGGAGAGGACGGCACCTCGCTGCCTTCTCAGGGGTCTCTTAAAAAAAAAAAAAAAAAAAAAAGAAGAAAAGACAACAACAAGAAAAATAACAAAACCAAAATACAAAACAAAACAACGCAAATAAGAAAGAAAAAAAGAAAGAAAAATATTTGAAAAAAAATGAAAGAAAGAAAGAAAGAAAGAAAGAAAGAAAGAAAGAAAGAAAGAAAGAAAGAAAGAAAGAAAGAAAGAAAGAAAGAAAGAAAGAAAGAAAGAAAGAAAGAAAGAAAGAAAGAAAGAAAGAAAGAAAGAAAGAAAGAAAGAAAGAAAGAAAGAAAGAAAGAAAGAAAGAAAGAAAGAAAGAAAGAAAGAAAGAAAGAAAGAAAGAAAGAAAGAAAGAAAGAAAGAAAGAAAGAAAGAAAGAAAGAAAGAAAGAAAGAAAGAAAGAAAGAAAGAAAGAAAGAAAGAAAGAAAGAAAGAAAGAAAGAAAGAAAGAAAGAAAGAAAGAAAGAAAGAAAGAAAGAAAGAAAGAAAGAAAGAAAGAAAGAAAGAAAGAAAGAAAGAAAGAAAGAAAGAAAGAAAGAAAGAAAGAAAGAAAGAAAGAAAGAAAGAAAGAAAGAAAGAAAGAAAGAAAGAAAGAAAGAAAGAAAGAAAGAAAGAAAGAAAGAAAGAAAGAAAGAAAGAAAGAAAGAAAGAAAGAAAGAAAGAAAGAAAGAAAGAAAGAAAGAAAGAAAGAAAGAAAGAAAGAAAGAAAGAAAGAAAGAAAGAAAGAAAGAAAGAAAGAAAGAAAAAGCCGAACCAAAGACCTCCAAAAAAGGAAGGGAAAAAAAAAGAAATTAAAAGGAAGGGGAGAGCAGATAAATAGAAACCCTCCACCAATAGCCCCTGACTGCTGCACGCTCCCGGACATCCTTTGGCGGCTTTGCCCCGACCGCAGTCCCGGCTCCGCCGCTGCGCCCGCCCCGACGACGCGGCCCCGGCCGCGCTGTCCAGAACGGCAGGCACGGGGGTGCTCGCTCTCTTTCCCCACCTATCCTGGGTGTGCTTTGGGGTCTTTTTTTTTTTTTGGGGGGGGGGGGGGATTACTTCGGAGAGCACAGCTTTTGGGAGTCGACGTAGTTTGCCGCGGGAGCCATCTCGAGCGGAGAGACATCCCAGGAGGAGCAGGGAGCATCACGAAGCGGCTCTCACTGCCTCCTTCTAGGACCAGATGGGTGTTGAGGAGTCCCAACTATCCAGCCGGCCTCCCCTCCACCTCCCCTGGACCCGGAGGGGCTGCGTCGGCACGGGGAGGAAGGAGAAGGAGGGGGCTCAGGGCCCGCAAGACGGTTTGTTTCATTTCAAAGTGGGACCGGAGCCGCTCTTGGACGCGCCGTTCGCAAATATAATCTTCATATTCAGTTCAATGGAGTCTCCTTATAATTTACAGCGGGGAGATAAGGCTGGAGGATGCAATGAAAAAAAAAATCTGAAGTCATCCTCTTCCCCCCCCCCCCCCCTGCACTGCGCTGCACCTTGGGCAGCGGAGCAGAATCCAGAATCTCAACTTCTCCCGACATATGTTTCCAGTAGATAAGTAAACAATCTGGACGTGAAATGAAAATTTTAATTAATGCAGTAATGCTATTACACCTCAAGTGTGCAAATCCCATTGCCTTGCACTGTGACAATGGGTGGGGAGGAGGAAAGAAAAGCCGGCAGACAACAAAACCACAAGCAAAATTCTAATCTGGGTTTTGCTTTTCACTCGGCTCCAATTGTTTTCATAGTTTGTTTCCCTTTGAATTAATCTCATCCTTATATTTCAATAATTACCCAGCTACTCATCTCTTCCCCTCTCTCTCCCCCACACTCAAAGAGCCGGCTCGCTCTTCCTTTTCTTTTTAAATTGGGATCAACCTGTATTTAATTTCTGGGCTTTTAAGCGTTCACATGTCGGCTTTGCTGCAGCGTGTGGACCCTGCACCTTATTTCTTGTTTGGCTTTCCAAACGCGGCGCATTCGGTAATAATGAAGTATTTTCCTCGAATAAAAAAAGGGGGAGGGGGTGGGGAGGGAGCGGGGGAGGGGTAATTTAAAAAAAAAATAATAATAATCAAGGCTGAGATGTCCCTTTGATGTCGGTATAAAACACCCCGACTGGAACAGAAGCGTGTGAAGGGAGAGAAAAGAGAGACAGGGAGGAAAAATTAAGGACCGAACGAGGGGAAAAAATTTTAAAAGGATTAAAAAAAATAAAATTATATAAGGGTAAATTACAAAGACATCAAAAGCCTCGTCAGTGACAGAGGCTGCCTTGCTCCGGCGTGAGGAGCAAGGCAGAAAACACATCCCATGGCGGCCGGGCCCCTCCTGCCCTTCCCCACCTGCAGCATCCCGGAGCGCTTAGTTCAGCGTGCCGGGGGTTTAGCTTAATGTTTGAATTTGGAAGGATTTTTAACGCGTTTTGTAACTTGTTTAAAGGCAGGCGATAAGCACAGACCCTCCTGGATGCGTTGTTCCCTGCCCACCCCTCACCGGCCTTTTGAAAGCCTGAGCAGCAGCAGCAAAGACGGGAACTGGGCACGACCCCACGCGTGTCCCGTATGGGTCTCTGGCCCGAGAGCGGAGGAGGAGGAGGAAGAAGAGGAAAAAGAAGTGTTTCGGATAACCGCTTACTTTTAAACACTAAAATCAAGGAACGTAGCCAGGAGGTCGGGGCTGGAAGAAAACCGTAAAATCAGAACTGCAATCTTTTTGATGTTTCAAAGTCTCTTTGAATGCCTTTGATACACTCAATAGCAAATTTACTGGGCTATTATCACTAATAAGCAGAAATAAGTAATATCTCTCAAAGACTTCTATGGGCTTAATGTGTTCTTTAGAGTAAAGTTTTTTAACATCACACAATCCCCCTTCTGGCTTTGTCTCTCCTGCCGCAGAGCTCACGGCTACACCTGGGCATCAGCTCCAGCTCTCACAGTCCCTTTCTGACCCCCCACCCCGGCCCCGTTCTTTCCTTTTTTCGCTCTTGTTTATTGTTTTCTTTCGAGGAGGGCCAGGCTGGATGCTTTTAAGTGCCTAGGTGGTCCTGCAGGCTGCACTGAGCCGAAACAGACCCAGTTCCCGAGAGAAGGTGGGGAGGGGAGAGAAAAGGAGACGAAAGGAAAGGAGTAAGGAGAGAAGAGAAGAGAAGAGAAGAGAAGAGAAGAGAAGAGAAAGAGAAGAGAAGAAGAGAAGAGAAGAGAAGAGAAGAGAAGAGAAGAGAAGAGAAGAGAAGAGAAGAGAAGAGAAGAGAAGAGAAGAGAAGAGAAGAGAAGAGAAGAGAAGAGAAGAAGAGAAGAGAAGAGAAGAGAAGAGAAGAGAAGAGAAGAGAAGAGAAGAGAAGAGGAGAAAAGGAGAGAGGGGAGCACAGGGGACAAGCGGCTTCGGCACCAGGCCGAGGTTTGCCGATCCCCGCTCGGCTCCGCAGGGCTGCGCGGGTGCGGACGAGATTCCTCGGGGCATCCCGGTCCAGGACAGCGCCCGGCCGCGCACCCAAGGCGTGGTGAGCATAACCCCGCGGCCTTTGTTTAATGATTTTATTGAAAGAAGGAGACAGTTGTGGGAAAACAGGTTTGACAGGAGCTGCATTTCCCCTCCAGGGAATAGCTTTCCCCCCCCTCCTCCTCTCTCCCTTTCTTTCTGTTTTTGGTTTCCCTTTGACATCAAAGTCAGTAATCGGTTCATTGCAGTGTCAAGATCATTATTTAATTTACTTATCTGCACGGGTTACACAGCTACACACCTGCAGATGGGCGAGAGTTGGAGGAATAACACGGCAGCAGGAAGGGAAACGAAACACAGCAGGAACAGAGGCTAAGGAGAAGAAGCCTGGCACCATAGCAGGAAGGGGATGGAGAGAGGGGGGAAAGAGCAAGAATGGAGAAGCTATAAAAGAGATGAAGAGAGAAAAAGAGAAAGAAAGACCAAGAGAGAGAAAGAGAACAGAGAGAAAGAAGAATGAAAGAAAAAAAGGAAAGTAAGAAAGAGGGAAAGGAGGAAAGAAGGAAAGAAGAAAAGAGAGAGGGAAAGAAAAAAAGAAGGAAAGAGAGAAGGAAAGAAAGGAAAGAAAGGAAAGAAAGGAAAGAAAGGAAGAAAGAAAGGAAGAAAGGAAGAAAGGAAGAAAGGAAGAAAGGAAGAAAGAAAGAAAGAAAGAAAGAAAGAAAGAAAGAAAGAAAGAAAGAAAGAAAGAAAGAAAGAAAGAAAGAAAGAAAGAAAGAAAGAAAGAAAGAAAGAAAGAAAGAAAGAAAGAAAGAAAGAAAGAAAGAAAGAAAGAAAGAAAGAAAGAAAGAAAGAAGAAGAAAGAAAGAAAAAAAAGAAAGAAAGAAGGAAAAAAGGAAGGGAGGAGGAAAGAAAGATCCTCGCTAAACTTTGCAGCCCTGTCACTTCGCACTCCCCTACCTCTCTCCGATTTTGTCCCGAGTCTCCTAGCCTCCATGGAGCCCCCATGGCCTACCCGATCCCATTCCCCTCCTCAGTCACCAGGCCCTCGGCCCGGCCCGTCTGGCTCAGGAGTCCGGAAGGTCCCCCCAAGCCTCTGCTGCTCAAGGTGAGGAGCAGGGGGCGGGCACCGTGCTCCCTCCCCATCTCCTTGCGGGGCCCGACGGGCAGGCGCTTCGCCCCCCTCCGCTTCTCGCTCTCCCTCCGACCATTGTCAAACTAATCTGGGTGGATGTTGGAGGACACTGAGCTATCGGTGTTATCACCCGGGCTGACAGCAACTGTCAGCTGGGGTTAAATCAGCGCTGCCGGCGCCTCCCCTGCCCCACGCCGGCCGCATTCAGCCCCGCGTGTCCCTGCGGATCGTCCCACTGCTCCCAGGGCCCTCCCGAAGCCAGCTCCTTTAATTGTCCTCATTTGTAAGAGCCGTTTTGTCATGCTAAACAAGGCTGGAGCAGCCATTCTAACCTCTCCTTTCAGCCCTTTTCTCCGCTCGCCTTTTGTTTACCTTCGCCTGATCTCTCATTTATTTATCTATCTATTCTTCCCCCGCTTACCCTCCCATTCAAGCCCCATGTATGTTAATTGTGTTATGCCGTTTAATTCTAACATCGGTCTCCAAAGAGCACTTAATGAGCAAAGCACATCCAAACACGCAGCGCTCCGGCTATTCAGCTCCTCCAGACGGACCTCTGCGCCTTACTCCTTTCCCTCCGCAGCGAGACCCCCCGCCTCCTTTCACAAAGGGTCCCCCTCTAATAGTCGTCCCCCCACCACCCCGAACATCACTAATTGATCTGGACAAGATGCTAATTCCAACGCACCCCCATTCCATCATCAACTTCCCCACCTTCCAAATTTCTCCTCGCACCGGTAAAACTTCAACTGCCACCGAAACAACTTGGAAAAGCATCCTTCCCCGCCAGGATGGGGGGGGACTGGGGCAGAGCAGCCCCTCCCCCAAGTCCCGCAGCCCCTCGGGTTTGCCACGGTTCCATTCCAACCTTTTCGGAAGTTTTCTCACCCCTCAGCCGCCTTTCACCTCGACGGGCTCCCAAAATGAGCCCGACCTGGACCGCTACGGCTCCAAACCGGCCCCCGATTCGGTGAGATCGGCTCCAAACCGGCCCCCGATTCGGTGAGATCGGCTCCAAACCGGCGCGGGGAGTTGTGAGGAGGGAGGCTGGGACGGGACAGAGCCACGGGGCTGCAGGCAGAGGTCGGCCCCAGCACAGGGAAGCATCGCCCGGTCGCCGGTGCGGGACGCGGCGCTTTGGGGAGCCGGGGCACGGCATTTACATCACGCAGTTGCCTCGTTTGATGACAGATTGTCTTTATTCAAAACGTCTTTGTCCAACAAATGAAAAGGTTTTTAACGAGGTAAAATCCTGCCGGATACATATTTTTTTTTCCTTTCTTTCTTCCCCCCCCTTTCTTGTTCTACTTCTTTCCCAGGACGTTGTGAAAACGCGTTGAAATTGCCATCGTTTTTACTCGTGGTTTGTTGTTGTTTGGGTTTCCCCCCCCCCCGCTATTATTAATATTATTATTAGTAGCATTAATATTTCTTTTTTACAATTCTACTGCCTGACTTCATACCTGACGCTCTGTCTAAAGTAAACTTAGATCTAGTCTCACTGGATCACACAAATTTAAAGGACTATCTGTTTGTTGTTCGTTTTTCTCTTTTTTTTTTTCCTTTTTTTTGTTTTGTTTTAAATTAAGCAAACACTATCATATGTTTTAAATATAAATGTTTCTCCCCTTCTTCTTCTTCTTCATTTCTTAAACTTCGAAGAGCCTTTTCTTTCTTAATTTTTTTTTTTTCCTTTCTTTTTTTTTCCCCTCTTTTTTTTTTTTTTTCTGGTTTTTTTTTTTTTTTTCCTCACACGAAAAGCAATTTTACCTAAGTAGTGCGTGGTGGCAAAATAGATATATTTATATATATATGTATATATATATATATATATGTAACAGCTGATCTCGTCTTATAATGTGCAAAAGGAAAAAAAAAACCAAAAACAAAACCCAAAACATAACCAACGGAAAAAAAAAAAAACAAAATCATAGTAAGACTTCCCAAAGTCAAGTCCAAGTGACGTGAGACCCTGGAGAACTCATAGACGTTAAGAGAATAAATAAAAATCGAAGCCTCCTCTCCCTCTCTTTTTTTTCTCCTTTTTCTCCCCCGCTTTGTCCCGAAAGGGCAGTTCAAGGTTCGCCTTTTTTTTAACTTTCCTTTTTTTTTCTCCTTTTTTCCCCCTTTCCCACCCCCCCTCCCCCCTCCTTTTTGCGGTCGTTGCTTTTTTTTTAAACACATTTACAACTCTTACAAGTGCCGGGGCTCCTATCTGACCCCTCGATTGCAGATTTCTCCCCCTCCCTCCGTCCCTTCCCCCCCCCCTTTCCCCCCGCCCCATCTCCTCGAGCCCGGGGCCAGCTCTCAGGGTGAGGTTTAGGCGAGAGCATCTCCGAGTCCCCGAGGCAGTGTCCGCGTCTGTCCCGGCCCGGTGGCGGTCCCCAGAGTCCTGTTTTCGAGCGGCATTTTTTGCTCCTGCAGGTTTTTATGTACATGCACACGAAGGAATCCCAAGTTCCAGCTGCCACCCGGGGACGGGGGACACACACACACGCAAAAGAACGCCTGTAGGGGTGTGGGTGGGTGGGTGTTACATGGCAGTCGCATGTGCTGAAGAATAGGGATCTATCCCAGTCTTGGTCATGCCTGGGAATAATATGTAGGCAACTGGAGGTTGCAAACTGGAAGCCGACCAAGCGGTACAGTTACACGGCACGACATAGCCAGGGTTAGTTGGCGAGGGATGAGTGTGGGTGTGTTGGCTGGGGCAGCTCAAGCTGCCAAACGCCCCGTTCTGGTATCCCAAGGTGGAGGCGTAGGGCAGGGTGCTGGTGGCTAAGGTGTGAGGAACCTCAGTCATCTTCTGAATGGCGCTGGAGCTGAACTGGCTGGGGTCAAGTAAGGAGTAAGGTGCTGAGGTGGGAGGCAGGAAAGCCCTGGCCTTCTCCGGGGAGCTCAGCAGAGAGTCAGTGGCCCCCACGGGAAGCCCGGCGGCCTTTAAGGGATCGGTTTCCCCGAGGTAAGGCAAAGGGAAGACATACCTGTCCTTTTTCAGCAGGTTCTTGGGCTTGCGCCGGGGTCTGTACTTGTAGTCGGGATGCTCCTTCATGTGCTGCGCCCGCAGCCGCTTGGCCTCGTCGATGTAAGGGCGCTTCTCCGCCTCGGAAAGCAACTTCCACTCCGCGCCCAGCCGCTTGCTAATCTCCGAGTTGTGCATTTTGGGGTTCTCCTGGGCCATCTTGCGCCGCTGGCCGCGGGACCACACCATGAAGGCGTTCATAGGGCGCTTGATGTGGTCGCTGGGCTTGGACATGCTTCGGCCGGGCGGGCGGCTCTGCGGGGCTCTGCAGTGTTGAGGAGGCCGCGCTGGGGGCTCCGGACAGCGGCGGAAGGAGGAGGAAGAAGAGAAGGAGGAAGAAGATGAGGCCGAAAGGAAGCCGGAGAAGCGGGAGGAACGGGCTTAGCTGATCATCACAGGTCCTCCGCCAACGCCGTCCCCGGCGGGAGCCCTGCCGGGGCGGGGCGCGGAGAGGTGCGGAGCGAAGCGGTGCGGTGCAGTGCTGAACGACGGCCCGCGGGGAACCCCGGCGGGCGGCTTTTTAGGCGGGTGGGGAACCGCCGGGCACAGCAGCGGGCCGGCGGTGGGGACGCGGAGAGACGCGGGGCAGTTCAAAGGCGAGGGGCTGCGGCGGGCAGGCTGACATAGCGACAGGGCGTTCACAGCGCGGCCGGGCGCCCAATCAGCGCGGAGGGGGACCCGCTTAAAAAGAGAGGGAGAGAGGAAGGGCGAGAGGAAGAGGAGGGGAGGGGACAGGGGAGAGGGGGGGGAGGAGGAGGAGGAGGAGGAGGGAGAGGAGGAGGAGGAAGGGGAGGAGGAAGAAGAAGAAGACGACGACGACGACGACGACGAAGAAGAAGAAGAAGAAGAAAGGAGGATGCTCTACCCCCGCATCCCCACTCCTCCACCCCCTCTGTTCAAACGCAGAGATTAAAAGGAAGGCTTTTATGAGTTGCTGTGCTAATAGCAGCTGAGGGGAGGCAGAAGAAATAGGAGGTGTGGGGGGTCGTCCCCATCCTCCCCTTGTCCCGTCGGGGTGAGGAGCGGGGCTCGTCCCGATGCCTACAGGGTCGCCGCCGCCGCCGTCGGGGCTGCGAATGCTGCGCTCCGCCGTGGCCGGGCCGCTCTCTCGCTTAAAATTCCTCCTTTAGCCCCACTCCTCCTCCTCCCCTCCTCCTTCCCTCCTCCTGCCTTTTCCCGCTCCGCAGCCCCGCTTAACCCCGGGAGCAGGCCCGCGTCCCGGCTTGCTTTGAATAATTGCCTGCCTCCCGCCAAACGCCCGTGGGGAAAATATTTATTAAATGGAAACAATTGCCCCGGCTCCCGGGGGGGGACCGACAGCGTTTGTTCCAGGCTTATTGGTTTTTAGCACCTGCTTTGGTTAAGAAACCTGCACCGAACCCCCCCCCCCCCCCGTCTCCCCATCCCCGGGCCGCCCCCTCTACCCTCCTCCCGCCTGTTTTCGAGAACGAGAGGGAAGACAAACGAGAAGTAGAGAGGGCGGCACTATATGGGGAGGATTCCCCGGGGGTAGCTGCCCGAGCCCTTCCAGGCTCCCTTCATACCCCCTCCCCTTCTCCATCGGTAAACTTCGCATCCCACCCGGAGGGAGCAGCCGCTGCCGCGGTCCGCTCCGTGCCGAGATACTGTTGCCGTCGGTGGTTTGCTGCCTACTCCGCTCCTCTAAATAATAATGATAATAATTATAATAATTAGAGTATAAACCACCCTCGACCTTCTTCCCTCCTTTCTTCCTTTCCGCTTGTAATAAATTACTTCCATTTCCCGGCAGAGCCGTGTGCATGCCGGGTCGGGGAAGAGGAGGAGGAAGAGAAGGAAGAGAGGGAGGTTTATGATTTAGAGTCTGCTTACCTGGTCGGGGCCGGCAGCGCCGAGGGCTTTGGCTCTGCTGCCGTCGATATCATCCCAGCGACGTTTTTCGTTGCTCCCGGAATTGCAACCGTGAATTCCTCAGCCCGCGTTGGGATTCCCCCACCCTTTCCCCGACCCCGTGCCCAGAACAGGTAGCTGCAAACGGGACCCCTCCAGGATGGCGTCGGAACTTCCTTGGAGGGAAATTTTCCCCTTCCCAAGGTGGGTTCCCATGAGCCTCTTCCCACACCCTTAGCAGCCGCTGAGTGCGTTGGGGACCCACAAACCAAAAAGGGGGGGGTTCAGGTGGCTCCTTCTGCAGCGGCTCCCCTCCGTCCCACAGGCACCTGCTGCGTTCACATCCCTGGGGGACTTCCTTGCAGCGACTGGTCCCGGTAGCCCCGTCGGGGCTCTCGCCGCGGGCCAGGGTGGGGATGCCCGAGCGCTGTACTCTCTGACAGGGACCTTCGAGTTCGGCCGTGGCCGCGGTAGTGTTGGCGGGCGTAGAAACTTAATTTTTAATCACAATTCCTCCTTGGAAATGCCGATATCAGCGGTCGCGGCTGCCGGCGCTCAGCCCCGCGCTCAACATCCGCGGTTAAAAACCCGCGCCGGCCCCCGATCCCCCTGGACGAGTATTTTATGTTTTCCCCTTGAAAATACAAAACACGCGTTGTTTCCCTTATTTTTCAGCGTCTTTGAGGAAGTGGAGGGGGAAGGGTGTGTGTGTGTGCGGGAATTCTCTCCTTCGTCATCCCTCACGAAGGTTAAACGAGGGAAACCTGACATCGCTGTCAAAAATCCAGGTAGCAAGACACAAATCGTTGGGGGAAGGAGCGGCGGCTCTGCCCGCTCCCGAGAAGTCTTTCCTACTCGGTTAATGTTGCTTCGCAGTGTTAATGATTTACGAAATAAAATAAAATAGAATAAAATGGAATGAAATTGAAAGTCGCCAGCCTGGCTTTCATTTGCCGCCGCTTTCACACGCTCTCCCATCAGCTCGGGGCATTTCGGGCTGTCTTTGATTCATTTGCACCCAGTTTATGCCCCTCTTTTTTAAAAAAAATAATAAAACGATAATGAAATAGTAGCAGAGAGGAGAAAAATTATTTCGAGGAGGTGCCGACGCCTCCATCCTTCAATGCTTCCGCTTTTCCCCCAAATCATTTATCCTGGAAGGGCATCTGTCGCAGCTGTGCACCCCTCTTCCCTCCCCCCAACCCCCGAGGATGGGCTTTGATAAACTTCGTGCCCTTGTTTGATTACTTTGAGGGGATTTTTGTTTTGAGGCAGGAGCGATTTCCAGGGTGGTGCCTGAAATCCGTTTCTCCTCCCCAGCTTGTTCAGACACCCCCAAACACACACACACACCCCACACCCCCAACCCTAACAGTGTGATTATTATTCCTGAATGATATCATGGGAAGGCAGAAAGATAAGAATGGCCCGATAGGGAAACATCACAATTATATTCTTGGAGATAGTTCATTTGGAGTAACTTTAAATTAGATGAGATCATGCAGCCTGAGATCTCATCTCAGCATAAATAGACCTGTATTCTTGCCTTCATCTTCCTCCTCCTCCTCACGTGGTCAGGCTTGCCAAAAGTCAGAGGCAAAGAGCGTGGCACCTATGATTTGAGACACACAAACACTCACTCCCCCACCCTTCCTAACCCCCAACTTCAGACTTTCAGTTGCTGGAAAGAGGATGGATCTTTAAAGAATGGGTTTTATTCTTCGGGCTCTAGGAAACGGAGGGGAGGTTTAACTGATTTTCAACTGAAGGGAGCACGTTTTGGAAAGACTTGCAGCTCACTGGTGCTTTTCACAGGCACTGAGGGCAGCACTTCTCCTTGCTGCTCTTGTGTGACCTGGTGTGATTTCCACCACCAGCAGTGCTTGTGCAGATACACAGATGTAGCTCAGGCTGATCACGGCGTTACTTTGCCTTGGTATTTTTATGTGCAAGTGCCTGACACACATTTCCTTATGCCTGAGCCACATCTTACAAGGAAGGCTCATTTAGTCACACACCATCAAATGATATTTTCTGAGAGATCTACACATGTAAAATAGATGCTCACGTGGCACTGATGCTTTCACAGATCCTGTGTGGAACAGGCTCCACACCCTGGGTCGTTCTCTGGGCATGTTCGCAGTGTTTCTTGCCCTGAGAAAAGCCTGCATGCACCTGCAGCTATGAAGAGTTACACTGATGTAGCCTTCTGCATGGAGGGATTTAAGGGAGCAGGTCACTGCCCTGTCCATTGGTGACAGAAGAAGGTAGCAGTGATGGATGGGGCAGCCTGGGTCATCCCACGATCTGGTTTGCTCAGGGTCTGCTGTCTTGCATCAGCCAACAAGAGATGATGCTTCCTGGGAAGGCACCATGCTCTGGGGGAGAGAGCTGTAAAAGTAACTTGCTACAAAGAGACCAACCAACCAGCCGACCAACCAACCAACCAACCAACCAACCAACCAACCAACCAACCAACCAGAAAAGACTCCTCTCAGCACTCATTAATTAGGACCTGATTTACGCCCTGGAGCTCAAGTTCACAGTCCTTTCATAACCTTATTTTTGTTCTGCTTGTTTGATCCATCCATCCATGATGCTTGCATGGTCTCCGGTAGTTGTGCTGTGCGCATGGTTCATTACTATGAGGGTGGTGGAACACTGGAACAGGTTGCCCAGGGAGGTGGTTGGGGCCCCATCCCTGGAGATATTCAAAGTGAGGCTCAAAAGGGCTCTGGGCAGCCTGAGCTAGTTGAGAATGTCCCTGCAGACTGCAGAGAAGGTTGGACCAGATGACCGTCAGAGGTCCTTTCCAACCCAGCCCATTCTATGATTCTGTGATTCCCAGGACTCATTTCTCACAGGTAGAGATCTATTCTTTATTCTTTTGCAGTGCTCCTTTCTTCCTGCAGTCTGCTGTCGAGGAGGAAGCTGAGCCATATTTTTGCACCAGGGGACTTGCCTCCCTGGCTCAGGCTCCCCGTGGGTGGTGACCCTGTAGGTGTGGCCATTCACCCAGGGGAGCCATCACTGCTGGCAAACCTGTGCCCTGTCGACACTGTGGGCAAGTCCAATGCATTTTACCAGCACAGGTCTTCTCACAGCCCCTGCAGCAGCAGTGGTGGGGGTGAAGGTCTTGATTAGTGAGCCAGAGGACTGCCTTAGAGCATGATTTTATGCCCTGAATTCTAGCAGCCTTCCCAGAGGAGAAAACTAAGCATGGCTCTGTGAGTGTCGATGTGGAAGTGCTGTGCTGAGCAATACTGTCTGCAGCCAGGTCAGCAGCCACTTGCCTTGACATTGCTCTCACTATGAAGTGCAGAATGCTGGGGCAGAGAGCACCAAAACTTCCCACACAGAGTCAAACAGCAGCCTGGGCTCCACAGTTGCAACCCCTGCAAGAGACTCCTGAGGTACTGCCGCCTCTGTGCCACCTCTTGGCCTTTCCCTTAGCAACATTAGCTGTTAAATACTCTGCTCTGGTAGAGCACTGCATCGGTTCTGGGGCCCCCCAACAAAAGGAGGACATGGAACTGTTGGAGAGAGTCCAAAGGAGGGCCATGAAGATGATCAGAGGGCTAGAGAACCTCCCCTATGAGGACAGGCTACAAGAGCTGGGGCTGTTCAGCCAAAGAAGGCTCTGAGGACCTGGAGAAGAGAAGGAGGGATCTTAGAGCAGCATTCCAGTACCTGGAGGGGGTTACAGGAGAGCTGGGGAGGGACTTTTGACATAGGCTGGGAGTGACAGGATGAGGGAAAATGGCTTTGAACTAGAAGAGAGCAGATTGAGACTGGAGATGAGGAAGAAATTCTTGACAGTGAGAGTGGTGAGGCATTGAAACAGGTTGCCCAGGGAGGTCATGGATGCCCCCTCCCTGGAGGTGTTCAAGGCCAGGTTGGATGAAGCCTTGAGCAGCCCAGTCCAGTGGGAGGTGTCCCTGCCCATGGCAGGGGGGTTGGAACTAGATGATCTTGAAGGTCCTTTCCAAGGTCCCATTCTAAGAATCTATGAAATAATAGCTGAAGAGTGACTCAAGTGTGGTTCATCCTTTCCACGGTGAGAAAAGCCCAGCGGGAGCTCAGTATGATTCTCCTCTGTTGGGCAGATTCATGAGGTCCTTGGGTGCACCAGCCCATGTTTCCAGGCAAGGTTCTGTGGCTATCACCTCAGCCCACACAGCAGGAGGGAGAGCTGGTGGCTAAAGGAGGATGCTCTCTGTGGTCGTGCATGGAAACCTGGGGGCGTGACACAGAACTGACTTCCTAGGTGTTGCATGGCCAGGGAGCCTTCAGCCATTGTCAGCAGCATCAAGTGAAGGATAAATGACCTAAGCTGAGAATTGCAGAGTAGGCTTGTAAGGAGAGATAAAATCTCTTCTCAGACCAGCTGATATAGGCAGGAAAAGAGGACTTCAGGCACATGAGCTCTGAAACAGAAGCAGCAGCTTTCAAACGTGCCATGGATGAATTGCTCACCTCCCTTTCGGGGAGGCTGATGGCTTCATTGACTGTCACACAGCCATCCTCCCTGAAACAGGATGAAGCACAGGAGTGTGGGCATTCCCAGCCACACATCAGGCATGGAGAAACACAGAGGGCAGCCCAAGAATGGATAAAAAGCTTGGGGTAGTGTGGGGAAGTGCCCTCCAAGGTTTGGTGTTTCAGGTGAGCTCTGGAGTTGACTTGTTCTAGATAGAATCATAGAATTGTTTCTGTTGGAAAAGACCTTTAAGCTCAACCAGTCCAACCTTTCTCTAACTCCACTAAATCTGGGGCTAAACCATGGCCCTCAGCACCACATCTCTGCCTCTTTGAAACACCTTCAGGGATGGGGATTCAACCACCTCCCTACAAAGCCTGATTCAGTCTTTGAGAACCCTTCTAGTGACAAAGATTCTTAAGCCTCCCCTCATGGAACATGAGGTTGTTTCCTCTCACCCTGTCACTTGTTACTAGGGAGAAGAGACCAACCCCCACCTCAATCCGATTTCCTTACAGGCAGTTGTAGAGAGCAAGAAGGTCTCCCCTCAGCCTCCCTCCAGCACCGGCCAGGTGTGGCCTTACCAGGGCATAGTGGTAGAGGAGGAGAACAACTTCCCCAGCCCTGCTGGCCACACTCTTCTTGCTGCACCCCAGGATGCCATTGGCCTTCTTGGCCACAAGGGCACATTGCTGGCTCATGGTCATCCTATTGTCCACCAGGACACCCAGATCTTTTTCCACAGAGCTCCTTTCCAGCTGCTCAGCCCCTCACCTGTGCTGATCATAGAATCAACCAGGTTGGAAAAGACCTCAGAGATCGTCAAGTCCAACCTATTACCTAACACCTAACACCTCCTGACAACTAAACCATGGCTCCAAGGGCCACATCCAAGCCTTTTCTGCACTCCTCCAGGGATGGTGACTCCTCCACCTCCCTGGGCAGCACCTTCCAATGGCCAAGCTCTCTTTCTGTGAAGAACTTTCTCCTCCCCTTCAGCCTAAACTTCCTCTGGTGCAGCTTGAGACTGTGTCCTCTTGTTCTGGTGCTGGTTGCCTGGGTTGTTTTTTTGTTGCTGCTGTTGTTTGCTGTTTGTTATTTTGGTTGTCTGTTTTGTTTTGGTTTTTTTGAGGGGTGTGGGGCGGTGTTTTCTTAAATACAGAATAAACCAGGTTGGAAAATACCTTGGAGATCATCAAGTCCAACCTATCACCCAGCACCATCCAATCAACTAAACCATGGCACCAAGCACCCCATCCAGTCTCTTCCTAAACACCTCCAGTCATGGTGGCTCCACCACCTCCCTGGGCAGCACATTCCAATGGCCAATCTCCCTTTCCAGGAAGAACTTTCTCCTCACCTCTAGTCTAAACCTCCCCTGGCACAGCTTGAGACTGTGTCCTCTTGTTCTGGTGCTGGCTGCCTGGGAGAAGAGACCAATCCCCACCTGGCTACAACCTCCCTTCAGGGAGTTGGAGAGAGCAAGAAGGTCTCCCCTGAGCCTCCTCTTCTCCAGGCTAAGCAACCCCAGCTCCCTCAGCCTCTCCTCACAGGGCTGTGCTCCAGACCCCTCCCCAGCCTCGTTGCCCTTCTCTGGACATGTTCCAATGTCTCAATGTCCTTCTTATACCGAGGTACCCAGAACTGGACACAGGACTCAAGGTGATCCATGTGTCTCTCCCTCCCGAGGTGACTGGCTTGTGTTGCCCACACGCAGACTGGTGCTGCTGCTCCTCTGACTGAGGGCCCTTTGTTTTTTCCATTGGCAAACAGATCCCTGGGCAGAAAACTTTGGGGGAAGTCTCAGGAACTCATTTGAGTGTGTTTGTGTGTGTGTGTGTGTGTGTGGATGGTGCAGATGATGTGATCATGGCTGGAGGAAATTATTATATTTTTAATTGAATTTGGTGTGCTCTGCACAGATACTACAGCAGTGGGCCCTTTATCAATTGTCAACACGAATACTAATGAATACTAATGCTAATCATTTGTTTCTGGAAACAAATACAAAGATATTTGATGGGGGAAAGACAAAAAAAAACCCACCCAAAAAAAACCCCAACAAACCCCTCCCCCCACCAAAACCAAAACTTCCTGAATCTTTTCACATGAGAAAAATAATAATGAAATGCATCCCAGGCTGGTGGTGCCAGAAGACAAAACCCTACTGCAACAATCTGGTGACATAAAACAGGAGATAAGGAGGAGCTGCCACCTGCGTTAGATCATAGACTCATAGAGTGGTCTGGGTTGGAAGGGACCTCCAAAGGTCATCTAGTCCAACCCCTGTGCAGTAAGCAAGGACATCCTCAACTGGATCAGGCTGCCCAGAGCCCTGTTGATATCACAGAATCACAGAATTATTGAGGCTGGAATAGACCTCTGAGATCATCCAGCCCAGCCTATGACCTAACACCGCCACATCGACCAGACCATGGCACAAAGTGCCACGTCCAATCTTCCCTTAAACACCTCCAGGGGTGGTGACTCCACCACCTCCCTGGGCAGCCCATTCCTTTCTGTGAGGAATTGCTTCCTAGCATACAACCTAAACCTCCCCTGGTGCAGCTTCAGGCCATGTCCTCTCATCCTGTCACTGGTTGCCTGGGAAAGGAGCCTGACCCCCCACCTTACTACAGCTTCCCTTCAGGTAGTTGTAAGAGAGTGACAAGGTCCCCTCTGAGTCTCCTCTTCTCCAGGCTGAACATCCCCAGCTCCCTCAGCCTCTCTTCACCAGACTTGCCCTCCAGTCCTTTCCCCAGTCTCATTGCTCTCCTCAAGCCCCACTCCAGCACCTCAAGATCTCTCTTGAACTAAGTGGCCCAGAGCTGCACACAGATCTCGAGGTGAGGCCTCACCAGTGCTGAGCAGAGGGGCAGAATGACATCCCTGGTCCTGCTAGCCACACCATCCCTGGTGCAAGCCAAGTCCTGCTAGGCTCCAGAAAACTGCTCTCTTGCAACCCCCAAGGTGAAAAAAAATTATCATAGAATCAGAGAATTGTCAGGGCTGGAAGGGACCTCAAGGAGCAGCCAGTTCCAAGCCCCCTGCCATGGCCAGAGACACCTCACACTACAGCAGCTTGCTCACAGCCACAGCCAGCCTGGCTGCAAACACCTCCAGGCAGGAGGCTGCCACCACCTCCCTGGGCAACCTGTGCCAGGCTCTCACCACCCTCATGGGGAAGGACTTCTTCCTAACATCTAATCGGAATCGACCCATGTCTATGTTTTTTTCATCCCCCCAGTCCTATCACTCTTTGACACCCTCAAAAGTCCCTCCCCAGCTATCTTGTAGCCCTCTTCAGATACTGGAAGGCCACAAGAAGGTCTCCTGGGAGCCTTCCCTTCTCCAGGCTGAACAGCCCCAACAACCTTGGTCCAAAACTGCAGCATAGCCTCCCTGGGAGCCACGTGAGGGAAACCACCAGCTGCAGGGCAGAGAGTGGAAGAGCAGCCAGCGATGTCTCCTCCAAACGTGGTCCCATGGGGTTGGGGTCCAGCAGGCAGCCCTTGCACAGAGCCTTGCCTACGAGGGAGCGCTGCGCCCGCTTCGGTCTGTCTGTGTTTGCTGGGGTGATTTGCAAGGAGCCCAGCTCCCAGCAGCTGCTTGCTCTTGGTGAGCTTTGGAGATGAAAGCCAAGTATATTTCCAGCCAGCCAGCCAGCCAAAATGGGAAGGCACACTCAGTAACCCTTTCCTAACCCTCAAGACAGGGATTCGGGGAGGGGGGGGGGCGGGGGGGGGGGGAGAATTTTGCCGGCAGGAGATTCCAGGAACGGCAATTAATGAAAGACTTGGAGGCAGCATCACTTCTATCTCGTTCCAAATATGGCCAGGGAGGTTTGTATTAGGTTGGGGGGAGGCAAACCTTAAAGGGAGGGCCTGCTCTGGAGCACACCCAGTCTGCAGCACCTGCAAATTTCCCCCCAGGATAAATAACTCAGAAATCTCCATCACTTGGGGCAGCTCAGATTGTTCACAGCAAATGAACTGCCAGGTGTATTTACTCTCTTGTTTCCCCCCCTTCCTTTTCCTTCACACTCATGAATCACTCGGAAGTAGATTCTGATTCCTGCTACTGTGTCTGTTAGTCATGATAAAGAGAGGTGGCACAGATCATGCAAAGACCTGTGGCCAGTGGGCTGTTGGCAAATCATAACATTGTTTCACTTGGAGGAGACCTCTAAGATCACCCAGTCCAACCTTCAACCCAACACCACCATGGCCACTAAACCGTGGCCCCAGGTACCATGGCCACACCTTTCTGGAACACCTCCAGGGATGGGGACTCCACCATCTCCCTGGGCAGCCTGTGCCAATCCCTAACCACTCTTGCAGCAAAGAAATTGTTCCTCATCTCCAACCTAACCCTCCCCACCACAATTTCAGGCCATTTCCTCTCCTTTTATCACTTGAGACTAGGAGGAAGAGACCAACCCCCACCTGTCTCCGCTCTCTTTTCAGGGAGCTGTAGAGAGCAATGAGGTCTCCCCTCAGCCACCTCTTCTACAGGCTGAACACCCCCAGGCCCCTCAGCTGCTCCTCCCCAGTCCTGTTCTACAGACCCTTCCCCAGCTTTGTTGCCCTTCTGTCACCCTGCTCCAGGCCCCTCAATGTCCTTCTTGGAGTGAGGGGCCCAAAACTGAACCCAGCACTCAAGGTGTGGCCTCAGAGTGCCGAGTCCAGGGGGACAATCCCTGCCCTGCTCCTGCTGCCACACCATTGCTGATCCAGGCCAGGATGCTGATGGCCTTCTTGGCCACCTGGGCACACCCACTGACTCATGTTCAGCTGCTGTCAACTAGCATACCCCCAGGTCCTTTTCTGCTGGGCAGTTTCCAGCCACTCTGCCCCAAGCCTGAAGCCTTCATGAGGTTGCACCCAACACTTGACTTTGTTAAATCTCATACATCTGACCTCTGCCCTTTGATCCAGCCTGTCCAGATCCCTCTAGAGGTTATCTAGTCCAACCTCCCCTGCAGTAAACATGGCCCTCCCCAGTTACATCAGGTTTCTCAGCTCCCCATCAAGCCTTACCTTGAATGTCTCCATGCATGGCGCCTCCATCACCTTCCTGGGCAACCTACTGCAGCGTTCCACCACTCTTACAGTAAAGAACCTCTTCACGTCCAACCTCAATCTGCCCTGCTCCAGTTGAAAACCATTGCCCCTCATCCTATTGGTTCATGCTCCCTCCCTGAAGGAAAGGAATGCAATCACAGAACATTAGGGGTTGGAAGGGACCTTGAAAGATCAGCCAGTCCAAACCCCTGCCAGAGCAGGATCACCCAGAGCAGGTCACACAGAAAAGTGTCCAGGTGAGCTTTGAGTGTCTCCAGGGAAAGAGACTCCACAACCTCTCTGGGCAGCCTGCTCCAGGGCTCTGGCACCCTCACAGTCAAAAAGTTTCTCCTTCTATTCCTGTGGCACCTCCTCTGCTCCAGTTTTCACTCCTTGCCCGTTGTCCTGTCATTGGACCTCAGGATAGGACAGGAAATATTCCACTTTGTGTGGCTGCTTCTCCCCAGCTCCTGGCATTGGAGGCATCCCAGCACACGGTTTCCCCCAGGGTTAAAGGTGTGCTCAGGTGCCCAGGGGAGGTGGTTTGGCAGTGCCAAGCCTTCTGCTGCTCCCCATCACTGCCCTAACACGTGCAGCCAGCAGAGTGGTTGCTTCTGCTTACGGAGGAGGATTCTTTTCCCATTAATCAGTCCTGGGGCTGTGTTTAATCGCAGCCCAAAGCCTCTCCCTGACTCATGCACCGCCTGTAATTGTTAGCTGGTAGGTATGCAGCCAGAGCCTGGGGTCAGGGGCTTTGCTCCTCATCCTCAGCAGGATCTCAGGACCAAAAGGTCCAGAAATAGAGCAGACACATCCCTGGGCGTACAATCATGGAATCGTTTCAGTGGGAAAAGACCTCTAAGGCCACTGAGTCCAAACATCAACCTAAGGCCACCATGGCCATTAAACCATGTCCCAAAGTACCATGGCCACACCTTTCTTCAGCACCTCCAGGGATGGTGACTCCACCATCTCCCTGGGCAGCCTCTTCCAAACCCTGACTACTCTTGCAGCAAGGAAATTTTTCCTCCCCTGGCTGGCACAGTTTCAGGCCATTTCCTCTCCTTCCATCACCTGAGACTAGGGAGAAGAGACCAATCCCCACCTGGCTCCAACCTCCTTTCAGGGAGCTGTAGAGAGAAGTGAGGTCTCCCTCAGCTTCTTCTTCTCCAGACTAAACACCCCCAGGGCCCTCAGCTGCTCTTCACCAGCCCTGTTCTCCCGACCTTTCAGCAGCTTTGCTGCCCTTCTCTGGACTGCTCCCTCTCAGCAGCAGCTCTGCAATCTCCAGGTTTCTCTGCTGCTCCCACGGTCTGACCCCTCTTAACTGGCTGGAGAGGAGAAGCAGAGCCTGTTCGCCATCAAAGGATGTCTGGGCAGGACTCTCCTGACAGGCCAGCCCAGTGGCTTCTTCCTGAAGGCTTCAGGGTCTCTTTGGTCATAGTCAAGCTGGGCAGAGTGGCTTTCAACACATCAATCTTTCCTCCAGAATCCCTGGATTAGTTTTCTAGCCCTGGACAGACACTAACAATGCATCCTGCAACCTTTGCCTGGTTTCTAAGGCAGAAACACAAAAAGGTTGGGAAAAAATCCAGCCATTTCCATTATACTGGGAGGAATGGAGCAGAACTAGAAATGGGTAGATTGAGATTGGATGTCAGGAAGAAGTTGTTCCCCATGAGGGTGGTGAGAGCCTGGCACAGGTTGCCCAGGGAGGTGGTGGAAGCCTCCTGCCTGGAGGTGTTTGCAGCCAGGCTGGCTGTGGCTGTGAGCAGCCTGCTGTGGTGTGAGGTGTCCCTGCCCATGGCAGGGGGCTTGGAACTGGCTGATCCTTGAGGTCCCTTCCAGCCCTGACAGTTCTATGATTCTATGATTTACCTATTTATTTTCTGTTGCTGTAGCCCTTGGAAGGAGTCTTTATTCTGAAGCAGGAAGTTTCCAGGATGCAAATGCATTCCCTGCTTCCCTTGCAGAACAGGAAGGTTTCCACTCTTGACATTTTTGCACACACACACACACACACACACACACACACACACACACACACACACACACACTCACAACCCCCAAACTCAAAACCAAAGCCAGACATTTTGGAATCTACAATAGATCAGGCCTCAAGAAAAGGGGGAATGAAGAGCAAAGAGGAATGCTGTGAACTCAGCTCAGGAAGAAATGCAGGGGATGTGGTGCAGACAGCAGCCCTTCTTCTGTGTTTCAGGAGAATAAGTAGAAGCACTGCCAAAGCTCATCCAGTCCAACCCCTCTGCAGACAGAGGTGACATCCTCAGCTAGATCAGGCTGCCCAGAGCCCTGTTGAGCCTCATCTTGAGTACCTCCAGTGATGGGGTCTCAACCACCTCCCTGGGCAACCTGTTCCAGTGTTCCACTACCCTCATGATGAAGAACTTGTTCCTCACATCCAATCTCAGTCTGCTCTGCTCTAGTTTGAAGCCATTGCCCCAGCTCCTGTCCCTGCAGGCCTTTGCAAACAGTCTCTCACCATCCTTTCTGTAGCTCCCTTCAGGTACTGGCAGGCTGCTATTACGTCTCCCTGGAGCCTTCTCCAGGCTGAACAAGCCCAGCTCCCTTAGCCTGTCCCCATAGCAGAGGTTCTTCACCCCTCTGATCATCTTGGTGGCCTCCTCTGGACCCTGTGCAGCAGGTTCATGTCCTTCCTGTGTTGGGGGTCCCATGTGTGGACGTAGTACTCCAGGTGAGGTCTCAGCAGAGCAGAGGGGCAGGATCCCCTCTCTCCATCTCTGGCCACACTGCTTTGGGTGAAGACCAGGCTGCCATAAGCCTCCTGAGCTGCCAGTGCCTATTGCTGGCTCCTGTCCAGCTTCTCACCCCCAGCCCCCCCAAGTCTTTCCCTGCAGGGCTGCCCTCAATCTCATCAGCCCCCAGCCTGCACTGATATTGAAGGTTGCCCTGTCCTAGGTGCAGGACCTTGCACTTGGCCTTGTTGTCCCTCATAAAGTTCTCCTCAGCCACCTCTACAGCCCGTCCAGGTCCTTCAGGCTGGCTCCATCCCATCCTTCAGTCTTCCCAACCTCACCACTCAGCTTGGTCTCATCTGCACCCCTTGCTGAGGGTGCCTCAATCTTGCTGTTGATAGCATTAGATGGAGAGATTGAAGAAGGAGATATTGCAATGCTCTGAACCACTGAAGTGCTGCTGTGCCCCACAACGCCTGAGCTGAAACAGAAGCAGCAGGAAGTCTTTAAATGCCCTGCTCTACCCCACTGGGGGCAGGATCAGGTAGCAGCAGGTGTGGGCTGTGGGTAGGGAGAAGATGGGAGAGCAGTGGAGGCAGTGGGGAGCCCACTTCTGCAACCCCCATCCATCCCATAGCCCCCCCACAAGCCTTATGGCTTGTGGAGGGGCTATGGGATGGATGGGGGTTGCAGGAGGAGGTGCAGGAGGAGGTGTCCAATTTCTTGGCCTCACAAGGCAGCAATTTCACCACCACAGAGCACAGGCCACCTTCAGGTGAAAAAGAAACCCAAACACTCCCACTTTCACCAGTGGCTGAGAAATGTGGTGAGCAGCTTGGGCAGGTCCCAGCTGCTCTGAAATAGCTCAAGGGCACTGAAGTGAAAGGACCAGAAGGCAGCCAAGGCTCTGCCTTGCCCTTCCAGATTGCCTGGGGTGGGCAAGCAGCGACCAAACTCCAGGCCCCCAGAGAGGAGCATCAATATGGTCAGCTGCGGTGAGGTGTTAGAAGCACTTCAGGGGCTGCTGATAGATGATCAGAGCCTAAATGTCTGCAAGAATAAGATGGAGTTAGGTGCTGGAGACATCTGCAGGGCTCCACTGCCCAAAGACAGGGTGGGTCTGTGCTGGTGCAGAGGCTGGGGAATCATAGAATCATTAAGGTGAGAAAAGCCCTCTAAGATCATCCAGTCCAACCCTCAACCCAACACCTCCAAGGCCATTTAACCATGTCCCCAAGTGCCACATCCAATCCCCTCTTGAACACCTCCAGGGATGGGGACTCCACCACCTCCCTGGGCAGCCTGTGCCAACCCCTGACCACTCTTGCAGGCAAAGACATTTTGCCTCACCCCCAAACTAACCCTCCCCTGGCACAATTTCAGGCCATTCCCTCTCCTTCTGTCACCTGAGACGAGGGAGAAGAGACCAACCCTCACCTCACTGCAACCTCCTTACATGGAGCTGCCAAGAGCAATGAGGTCTGCCCTCAGCCTCCTCTTCCCCAGACTAAACACCCCCAGCTGCTCCTCACCAGCCCTGTTCTCCAGACCCTTCCCCAGCTTTGTTGCCATTCTCTGGACCTGCTCCAGCCACTCAAAATCCTTCTTGGAGTGAAAGTCCCAAAAGGAACCAGGATTCAAGGTATGACCTCCCCAGTGCTCAGTCTAGAGGGACAATCCCTGCCCTACTCCTGCTGGCCACACCATTGCTGATCCAGGCCAGGATGCTGGTGGCCTTCTTGGCCACCTGGGTACACACTGACTCATCTTCAGTTGCTGCCAGGTTGGCATTTTCCAGCCACCCTGCCCCAAGCTTGGAGCCTTCCTTCATGGTGGTGTTGGGACCCGAGTGCAGCACCTGACACTAGGCTTTGTAAACGTCATACATCTGATCCAGACTGCCCAGACCCCTCTGCAGAGTCTTCCTACCCTCCAACAGATCAGCATTCCCTCTAGATGCAGTGTCATATGCAGGAAACACCAAAGCTCATGTCCCAGAGCTGGGGTTTGCCTGTTGCTGAGCTCCTGCATGGGTGGCAAGAAGGCAGAGCTGCAAGATGAGCTCACAGAACCACACAATTGTCAGGGTTGGAAGGGACCTCGAGGAGAGGTTTGGAGGGGAGAGGAGGGGAGGGGAGGTTCAGGGAGGAGAGGTTCAGAGAGGTTCAGAGAGGAGAGGTTCAGAGAGGAGAGGTTCAGAGAGGAGGGGGAGAGGAGAGGAGAGGAGAGGTTCAGAGAGGAGAGGAGAGGTTCAGAGAGGAGAGGAGAGAAGAGGAGAGGAGAGGTTCAGAGAGGAGAGGTTCGGAGAGGTGAGGAGAGGTTCAGAGAGGAGAGGAGAGGAGAGGAGAGGAGAGGAGAGGAGAGGAGAGGAGAGGAGAGGAGAGGAGAGGGAGAGGAGAGGAGAGGAGAGGAGAGGAGAGGAGAGGAGAGGAGAGGAGAGGAGAGGAGAGGAGAGGAGGGAGAGGAGAGGAGAGGAGAGGAGAGGAGAGGAGAGGAGAGGAGAGGAGAGGAGGAGAGGAGAGAGGAGAGGAGAGAGGAGAGGGGGAGAGGGAGGAGGGAGAGGGAGAGGAGAGAGAGAGGGGGGGGAGGGGAGGAGAGGAGAGAGGACTGAGCCCTCTGCTCCCCCTGCTTCCATGTGAGCACTGCTAATACCCTGCCTGCCCAGCCTGCCAAGGAGCTGGGCATCTTCTTTGAAGTGGAGAGAAATCCCAAAGCTTTCCTTCAGAGAGGGGAAAAAAATCAGTGCTAAAAGCTCTCCCTTCTCTGACACCCCCGCCTCCCCCACCCACCCCCTGGGAAACTCTAATCCACCCTCACTGGCTTCACCAGGTTCTTTTTTGGGTGGTTGGTGAAGGATTTTTGTTGTGTTTTGGGTTTGGGCTTTTTTGTTTGCTTGTTGTGTCTATTTGTTTGGGGGTTCTGTTGCTGTTGCTTTTTTTTTCTGGGTGCTGTTGTATTTATTTATTTGTTTAGCTCTTTCCTTATGCTGATGGTGACTTTTGTGGTCAAGTGTGGCCTTTCCCCTTTCTAGAGGGCTGCAGCACCTCTGCTGTGAGGACAGGCTGAGGGAGCTGGGGGTGTTCAGCCTGGAGAAGAGAAGACTCCAGTGGGACCTTAGAGCTGCCTTCCAATAGCTGGAGGGATCCTTCCAAAGGTGCCTACCCCAGGATTGCTGGAGGCTACCTGGGTAAGACCAGTGTTAGAGACACTTTTCAGCTGGTAAATCTTCCCCTCTCTTTATTAGACCTTGTCTGTGTTGGTCCAGCACTGGAAAAGCTTTATCCCACTTTCTCCCTGCACTCAGGATGCCATCCACTTGCCATAATGACCTCTGTCTCCTGATCTTCCAAAGTTTCTGTCTGGTTTCTACATGAAGGGAGCCTATAGAGAGAGACTTTTCATGAGGGTGTCCAGTGACATGATAAGGGGGAATGGTTTGAAGCTGAGGCAGAGCAGGGTTAGGCTGGAGCTTAGGAAGAAGTTCTTCAGTAGGAGGGTGGTGAGACTCTGGAATATGCTGCCCAGGAAGGCTGTGGATGTCCTCTCCATTGGGGGTGATGAAGGCCAGGTTGGATGAGGCCTTGAGCAGCTGAATGTAGCTGGGAGGTGTCTCTGCCCATGGCAGTGGCATTGGAGCAGATGATCTCTGAGGTCCCTTCCAACCTGAGCCATTCTGTGATTCCTTTCCCCTTTCCTTTCCCCTTTCCCCTTTCCAGCTTTTCTTTCTTTCCAGCTGAAAACAGCAGCTACACCTTTCAGCTGAGAGCTTCATGCTGATTTTTATCTGTCTTTTCTATTTTTGGGGTATATTTGATTTGTTTTTTACACTACATTTCCCCTGTTTCTGTGTGCATAACACTGCTCTCCAGAGCCACACACGCAACACCCCTAGGGCTGGCAGCTTGTTTGGGGCTAAGTAGGACAGACTTCTCTGGAGTATTTCTGGGGTCAGCATAATTGTGGTGTTCAGAATGAGGATGCTGATAATCAAGGTGCTTGCTAGCCTCTGCCTATCATAGAATTGGTTTGGTTGGAAAAGACCTCCAAGACCATGGAGTCCTATCTTCAACCCAACACCACCATGGCCATTAAACCATGAGGTCTGTGGCCACCAGAGCACAGATGCTGTGCTCAACAGCAACCATCATAATGCACTGAGATGTTGGAGGGGAGGTGTTGCAGCCAGTGTCCTGCTGGCACACTTGCAGGGTGCTTGGGGCTGCAAATAGTTTCTAGCTGACCAGCTGCACGCCGTGGAGAGCAAACCAACCACATTCCATGTGTGCCAAGAGCAGCCTTGGATTGGAACATGCTGCAGAAGCCACCTCCTTGGCTCTCTGGCACCTGTGATTGGAAGGATGCATTTAGATGAGGGGCGAGCAACTGATGTCGTTTCCCTGGAGCTGAGCAAAGCCTTCAGCACTGTCCCACACCACCTCCTGGTCTCCAAGCTGGTGACACATGGGCTTGATGGGTGGACCACTAGATGGATACAGAACTGGCTTGATGGTTGCACCCAAAGAGTGGCTGTCAATGG
The DNA here is from genome assembly GCA_033816785.1 of Picus viridis. NCBI lineage: Eukaryota > Metazoa > Chordata > Aves > Piciformes > Picidae > Picus > Picus viridis. The sequence continues at coordinate 6,062,189 of CM066589.1, forward strand.
ATCCATGTCCCAGTGGAGGCCAAGGACAAGCAGAGTCCCTCAGGGATCAGTCCTGGGACCACACTTGTTCAACATCTCTGTGGGTGCCATGGGCAGTGGCATTGAGTGCACCCTCAGCAAGTTTGCTGATGACACCAAGCTGTGTGGTGCAGCAGACAGCTGGAGGGAAGGATCCATCCAGAGGGACCTGGACAGGCTGGAGAGGTGGGCACAAGCCAACCTCAGGAGCTTCAACAAGACCAAGGGCAGGGTCCTGCATCTGGGTCGAGGCAACCCCAGGCACAAATCCAGGCTGGGCAGGGACTGGCTGGAGAGCAGCCCTGAGGAGAGAGACTTGGGGGTGCTGGGGGAGGAGAAGCTCAACAGGAGCTCTCAGTGTGCACTTGCAGCCCAGAAAGCAAATCAGAGCCTGGGCTGCATCAGGAGAAGTGTGGCCAGCAGGTCAAGGGAGGTGATGCTCCCCCTCTGCTCAGCTCTGGTGAGACCCCACCTGGAGTACTGCCTCCAGTTCTGGAGCCCCTATTACAAGAGGGATATGGAGGTACTGGAAGGTGTCCAGAGAAGGGCCACGAGGATGATCAGAGGGCTGGAGCACCTCTCCTATGAGGACAGACTGAAGGAGTTGGGGCTGTTCAGTCTGGAGAAGAGAAGGCTCCCAGGTGACCTCATTGTGGCCTTCCAGTATCTGAAGGGGGCTCCAAGAAGGCTGGGGAGGGACTTCTCAGGCTCTCAGGTAGGGATAGGACTAGGGCGAATGAAATGAAGCTGGAGGTGGGGAGATTCAGGCTGGAGGTGAGGAGGAAGTTCTTCCCCATGAGAGTGGTGAAGCCCTGGAATGGGTTGTCCAGGGAGGTGGTTGAGGCCCCATCCCTGGAGGTGTTTAAGCCCAGGCTGGATGAGGCTCTGGCCAGCCTGATCTAGTGTGGGGTGTCCCTGCCCATGGCAGGGGGTTGGAACTAGCTGATCCTTGTGGTCCCTTCCAACCCTGACTGATTCTATGATTCTATGATTTAGCTTCTAGATGTGGTCAGGTTTTATTGGTGAAGTGATTGCTGAGAATTCAAGCAGCTACTCAGAGCAGTACTGCAGATTGGGGTGTTAGGGATGTACTGTTAGGGATATACTGCTAGGGATATACTGCTAGGGATATACTGCTAGGGATATACTGCTAGGGCTTCTCTAGGGACTTCTACTTGGAACAGGTTACCCAGGGAGGTGGTGGAAGCCTCATCCCTGGAGGTGTTTGCAGCCAGGCTGGCTGTGGCTGTGAGCAACCTGCTGTAGTGTGAGCTGTCCCTGCCCATGGCAGGGACGTTGGAACTGGCTGATCCTTGAGGTCCCTTCCAATCCTGACAATTCTATGATCCTATGATTCTACTTCTGTTAGCTGCTTTGTCTGTTAAGGGCTTCCAGGACCTCTTCTGTTAAGGACACTCTGGGACTCTGTAATGCTGGGAATTCTACAAGGCAGCACTAAAGGACTTCTGAGAGGCCTTCTGAGACTCTCTACTCTCTGCATTTCTGGAATCTCATTGCTGGAGTGGCAGTGGGGCTCCTGCACCATTCATCACCCAATGGCCCTTGAATCAGAGGGTTGTGATAGGGAAGCATAAGGAGCAGACATAATCCTTGGCCATGGGAGCAAACCCAGGAACTTCTCCTTGGGCTTTCTGCTGGGGCAGGTGAAGCTGCCAGGTTGTGGCTTTCCCATCATTAATCTGGGGAACCTAATGATTAGCTTGGAGGTGCCTTGGAGCCCGAGAGACTCCAGGGTACATCACTGCACTCCTCACCACCACTTCTGCCCCTTGTTGCCCCATGCTGGTGAACAGCCACAGCCCCTTCCAGCTGGAGCTGGAGGCTGTTGTGGTGCTGCCTTCCCCACTCTTACAGCCCACTAGAAGCAGACTGGGGAAATGTGGCCAGGAGAGCTGGGGTTGTTCACTGCCAGTTGGACCACTTCAGTTTCCCTAGGAAAAGCCACTGGGCTGGGACTCTTCCTTGACCCCATGGGATGGGATCAAAACTAGAAATGGGTAGATTCAGACTGGCTGTTAGGAAGAAGTTCTTCCCCATGAGGGTGGTGAGAGACTGGCACAGGTTGCCCAGGGAGGTAGTGGAAGTCTCATGCCTGGAGGTGCTTGCAGCCAGGCTGGCTGTGGCTGTGAGCAACCTGCTGTAGTGTGAGCTGTCCCTGCCCATGGCAGGGGCGTTGGAACTGGCTGATCTTTGAGGTCCCTTCCAAGCCTGATAATTCAATGATTCTCTGATATCAGAAGGCAATGCATTTCCTGCTTGTGTCTGCAGGGCAGCCTGGAAAAGCCTGCCTGTATTGACAGCACAATGAGCTCTAGGGGCAAGAGAGATCCTGTCTCCCTGCCTCCCCCTGCTCACACCAGAAACTTGCTGGTGGAGACTCCACTGCAGTATCAGACCCTGTGTTATCTGCCTGCAACCAAAAGACAGGACTAAGGCTGTGCACTAAGCTGTACTAAGCAAGGATCTCCCATGTGCCATGATGCCTCTGGCATCTTCTGCAAGGGTTTCCTGTCCTGGGACATTCTCAGAGCTACTCCTTCCTTGCTCCTCTTGTTGAAGCTCCAGCACTGCAGGGCCTGAGTCTCCTCCTTCCCCAGCTCCAGGCACAGTGAAGTGACTCTGGGTTATTTTTGTTCCTCAGCCTCAACTTTGCATTTCAGGTCTGACGTCAAGGTGACCACTGGGATCAGCTGTCTCCATCTGCTGTTGTTTTGTCCCAGTGCTCCCTGGAGTCTCTGGGGGTGTTTAGCCTGGAGAAGAGGAGGCTCAGGGGAGACCTTATTGGTCTCTACAACTACCTGAAGGGAGGTTGTAGCCAGGTGGAGGTTGATCTCTTCTTCCAGGCAAGCAGCACCAGAACAAGAGGACACAGTCTCAAGCTGTGCAGGGAGAAGTTTAGGCTTGCTCTTAGGATGAAGTTCTTCACAGACAGAGAGATTGGCCACTGGAACGGGCTGCCCAGGGAGGTGGTGGAGTCACCATCACTGGAGGTGTTTAAGAAGAGCCTGGATGAGTCCCCTAGTTCCATGGTCTAGTTGATTAGATAGGGTTGGGGATCAGTTGGTCTTGATGATCTTGGAGGTCTCCTCCTACTTGGTTGATTCTGTGGATTTCAGCTCCTTCCCCTGGCCATTGTCTCCTTGCAACAGCAACGCTTCTGAAGTTCCACAGCTGGACAGCCAAGCTGCACATATTCCTCTTAAGGTCCATGAAGGACAGTTTGCTCTAAGACACCGAAGCACACAGATGAGACCAAAGTGGCACAAGTGGCAACTTCTCTGCCTTTGTGTGCCAGGGAGATGACAGACAGAGGCAACTACCCTTCAGGTAGTTGTAGAGAGCAAGAAGGTCTCCCCTGAGCCTCCTCTTCTCCAGGCTAAGCAAGCCCAGCTCCCTCAGCCTCTCCTCACAGGGCTGTGCTCCAGACCCCTCCCCAGCCTTGTTGCCCTTCTCTGGACACGTTCAAGAGTCTCAGTGTCCTTCTTAAACTGAGGGGCCCAGAACTGGACACAGGACTCCAGGTGTGGCTTAACCAGTGCTGAGTACAGGGCAGAATGACCTCCCTGCTCCTGCTGGCCACACTGTTCCTGATACAGGATGCCATTGGCCTTCTTGGCCACCTGGGCACATTACTGGCTCATGTTCAGCTGCTGTCCGTCAGTACCCCCAGGTCCCTTTCTGCCTGGCATCTCTCAGCCACTCTGACCCCAGCCTGTAGCTCTGCCTGGGGTTGCTGTGGCCAAAGTGCAGCACCTGGCACTTGCACTTGTTGAATGTCATCATGTTGGACTCTGCCCATCTATGCAGCCTGGCAAGGTCCTTCTGCAGAGCTCTCCTACCCTCTAACAGATCAACACCTGCCCCCCAGGTTGGTGTCATCTGCAAACTTACTGATGATGGACTCAATGCCCTCATCCAGACCATCAATAAAGATATTGAACAGGATGGGGCCCAGCACTGCTCCCTGGGGGACACCACTGGTGCCTGGCTGCCAGCTGGATGTGGCACCATTCACCACCACTCTCTGGGCTCAGCAATCCAGCCAGTCCCTAACCCAACTCAGAGTGCTGCTGTCCAAGCCACCTCCAGGGATGTGGACTCCCCCACCTCCCTGGGCAGCCTGTTCCCATGCCTGACCATTCTTGCAGTGAAGATGTTTTAAGTAATACCCAATTTAAACCTGCCCTGGTGCAACTCAAGGCCATTGTCCTTTTTCTAGTTACTTGGGAGAGGAGCCCACCACCCACCTCTCCTGGTACTGTCCCTTAGAAGTCTCTTGGGTGAGGAGAAGAGGGACCTTGCAGCTCCAGTCCTGGGCAGGTGCCCTGCGCTGTGAGTCAACCTGGAAAAGAGCTTCCTTCATATTCAGCTCAAACTCCTCTTGCCTCTGGAGTCCTCTTCTTCTTTCTGTTCAGCTGGCTGACATGGCTGATCTCCTGCTGCACTTTACTCTGTTTCCCTCATCCTTTTTAGAGGCTCTGTAATACTTTGCATTGTTCACATCTCATTTTATCTTCTTATTTGTTTTCCTCTAACACCAGCCTTCTTTCATCTCCCTAAGACTTCCTCCCTCCCTCCCCATCCCGGCTTCTGACCCACTCTCCTTTTAGCTTCTTATTTTTCCCTTTAAGCATCCTTTTGCCTGCTTGGTATTGTCCCCAGATCAGTGTAGGACTTCATGCTTGCCTGAAAGGGTTGCAGCGCATGGCTGCTGGGACAGATTGGTCCCACCGCCGGGGCTCAGAGCTCCCTTTCCCTGGCGGCTCTTCCCTCCCTTTCCCCGGGGGCTCATCTCCCCTTCCCCCGGGGGGAGCATCGGGACTGGAGCATCCTTCCCTCTGCCCAGGAGAGGGCACTGGCGCAGCAGTCCACAGCCTACAACCATTTAACTTCATTTTTTCCTGCTTAGGCTCCCATTTGCTCCTCCCCTCCTGGATAAACATCCCCCCCGCCCCCCTTTCCCTTCCCCTTTCCCTTCCCCTTCTTTCCCCCCCCCCCCCCCCCCCATATTTCCTCCCCTCCAATTTCTCCTGAAGTGTCTGTGTCAAACCCCCTTTCTGCTGGTGCTCTTCCACCAGCCCAGGTTGCTCAAGGCCTCATCCAGCCTGGCCTTGAACACCTCCAGGGAGGGGACATCCATGACCAACTGGGCCACCTGTTCCAGTGTCCCACCACCCTCAGTGGAAAGAATCTCATGAGGAGCAGGGAGGTGGTCTCAGTAACCCTTATGGGTACCTTCCAGCTTGAGATATTCCATGACTCTATGGTCCCCACTTCAGGCTTAATCCCATCACTGAAGCTTCAGGTGCTCAGCACACCAGGACAGGAGTCCAGGAAGGTATGAGGGATGCTGTCCCTTGTCCCAGCTTCTCCGATGGAGCTGCAGGGAGAATCCTACCCAGGTGCAGTGACACCAGAAATATCTTCCTGCTTGTTCTGCCTTCATCTGAACCTCTTCACATATAGCAGCACAGAGGTGGCTGGGGTGGGGGGAGCTCCTTACATCCCCCTGCCTCTTTCCTCTTCCCTGCCCACCTCTAGAATCACAGAAGGCAGGAACTCATTGCTGCCCTCAGCAGGAACCTACTGTTAAAGTCCCTGTTTTCCCTGAAGCAGCTCTACCACTGCCCAAGTCCATGGGCAGCCAAAGACCTTTCCTTTCCCTCCAGAGGGATCACTTCCTCCCAGGGCCATCAGGGATGGGGGCAGGCCTGGAAGTGCAGCTGCTGAGTAAAACACTGCATGGAGCCTAAAAATAGCTGCTGTGCGTCTGGGCTGCGTCAGCTCAGCCACAGTTTCATGTGCAGCTGTGCTCCAGGAGCAGACACCCTTGCCTGCTTGTTTGTTTATTCCTGCCTGGGGATGATCCCAGTTTCTGATCCCACTGCAATTCCCACCCCCAGGCAGGGAGACAGCTTCCCTAGCTGTCTGCCTGGCAAACTCAGCTGGAGGTGATAGAGGAGCTGGTTCAGGCTTCCTCAGAGTATTGTTGTTTTTTTGCTGCACTTTGCTCTGCCTCCCTCCCCTCCCCTCCCTCCCCCCCCCTCCCCTCCCCTCCCCTCCCCTCCCCTCCCTCCCCTCCCCTCCCCTCCCCCCCCCTCCCCTCCCCTCCCCTCCCCTCCCCTCCCCTCCCCTCCCTCCCCTTCCCTTCCCTTCCCTTCCCTTCCCTTCCCTTCCCTTCCCTTCCCTTCCCTTCCCTTCCCTTCCCTTCCCTTCCCTTCCCTTCCCTTCCCTTCCCTTCCCTTCCCTTCCCTTCCCTTCCCTTCCTTCCCTTCCCTTCCCTTCCCTTCCCTTCCCTTCCCTTCCCTTCCCTTCCCTTCCCTTCCCTTCCTTCCCTTCCCTTCCCTTCCCTTCCCTTCCCTTCCCTTCCCTTCCCTTCCCTTCCCTTCCCTTCCCTTCCCTTCCCTTCCCTTCACTCCCCTCCCCTCCCTCCCCTCCCCTCCCCTCCCCTCCCCTTCCCTCCCCTTCCCAAACCTTACCTTCCCTTCCCAAACCTTCCCTTCCCTTCCCTTCCCAAACCTTCCCTTCCCTTCCCTTCCCAAACCTTCCCTTCTTCCTGTTTTTTAGTAGTGTTCTTTCATTTCACCTCTTCAGAGGAATTAGAGGACAGTGAAACCAGTCTGGTAGTGTGGAAGAGGATGCACTTTGCATTAGCTCCAAATGATATCTTTTTGACCTCTCTCGCTCTCAGTTCTGCTGCTGGTCACTCAGGGCAGGGCAAAGCCTGCTAGGTTCAAGGACACATTTCCAACTGCACTAAGGAGCCTGAAAGCAGCACGGGATTTTCAAAGCTGCCTTAAAGGGCCACCAGGATGACCAGAGGGACAGGCTGATAGAGTTGGGGCTGTTCAGCCTCGAGAAGAGAAGGCTCCAAGGAGATCCCTGTGCAACCTTCCAGTACCTGGAGGGGGCTACAGGAGAGCTGGGGAGGGACTTCTGACAAGGCCTGAGAGCGACAGGACAAGGGGACTGGCTTTGAGCTGGAAGAGAGGAGAATGAGACCAGAGATTAGGAAGACATTCTTTCCAGTGAGGGTGGGGAGACACTGGAACAGGTTACCCAGGGAGGTCATGGATGCCCCTTCCCTGGAGATGTTCAAGGCCAGGTTGGATGAGGTCTTGAGCAACCTGGGTTGGTGGGAGGTGTCCCTGCCCATGGCACAGGGGTTGGAACTGGATGTTTCTTATGGTCCCTTCCAACCCAACCCATTCCATGATTCTATGATTCTAAATAAACCAGGCCCATGGGCTGCTCAATCCAAGAGGCCCTGCTCGACACTCTCTGGAAGCATGCCCCAGTGAGCTTCTGACTCCTCTTCCTCTAATCAGCACTGCACCTTTGGGGCGTCTCTCATTTCAAGGAGGGGGTAAGATGTTGCTCAGTGCTCTCCTTTTGCTGTTGGAAGTGATTGGTGTTGGGATAAGGAGCTGCAGATCAGAGCTTGTGAGGAGGGCTGTCTGTGCTGATAGCTTTGCTCTTGTGACACTGGAAAGGTTTGGACCAAGTTTGGTCCAAGTTTGGAAACGTTTGGTCCCAAGTTTGGACCTCCCTCCCCAGGCTAAGGTTTAGATGTCCTTCAAGCTCCAACTCTCCTGGACTGTCTTTACCATGCACAATAGGAGCAGTAAAGGCTTCAAACTGGAAGAAGCTTGGTTTAGATGAGATATTAGGGGTACATTTTTCCCCCATGGGGGTGCTGGGGCACTGGAACAGGTTGTCCAGAGAAGTTGTGGAGGTTCCAACTCTGGAATTGTTAAAAGGGAGTCTGGATGAGGCCTTCAGCTAGCTGATCTAGTAGGAGATGCCCTTGCCCATCACAGGGATTTGGAACTGGATGATCTTTAAGGTCCTTTCCAATGCAAACCTTTCTATGCTTTCTCACCCAGCCTCCCACATTATCCCTACAGGGCTCCCCAGAGGCTGTTCAGAGGACAAACTCTTCGGGCTCGGGTGGGGCTGAATGTGGTGTCTTGAACACTGGGGACCCTCCAGCTGTAGCTTCCATCTCCATGGTGCTCTCTGGATCTTCTGTCCCTGGTCTTGCCTGGAAATAGCCAGAAGGCCGCAGAGGTCTCCCCTTCTGCAGCTCTGAGGAAAAGGACCTGGGAGTCCTGGTGGACCACAGTCTGACCCTTGTGGCCAAGAAGGCCAGTGGCATCCTGGGGTACATCAAGAAGAGTGTGGCCAGCAGGTCAAGGGAGGTTTTGCTTTTGTTCTCCTCTGCCCTGGTTGAGGCCACATCTGAGTACTGGGTCTAGTTCTGGGCTCCTCAGTTCAACAGGGACAGGGACTGGAGAGGGTACAGCACAGGGCTGCGAAGATGCTGAGGGCATTGGAACAGCTCTGTGAGGAGGAAAGGCTCGGAGAACTGGGGCTGTTGAGCCTGGAGAAGAGCAGCCTGAGGGGGATCTCATCAGTGCTGATCAATACTTCAAGGGTGGCTGTCAGGACTGTGGGACCAGGCTTTGTTCAGTGGTGCCCAGTGACAGGGCAAGGGGTAACAGGAGCAAAGTGAACACCAGAAGTTCCATGCAAACATGAGGAGGAACTTCCTTAATTTCAGTGTGGCAGAGCCCCAGAGCAGGCTGCCCAGAGAGGTGGTGGAGTCTCCATCTCTGGAGACATTCCAAACCCACCTGTATGTGTTCCTGCATGACATTCTCTAGGTGCCCCTCTCTAGGTGCCCCTTCATTGGCAGAGGGCTTGGACTCCATGATCTCCAGAGGTCCCTTCCCACCCCTACCATTCTATCATTCTCTGATATCATAGAATCATAGAATCATAGAATCATAGAATCAGTCAGGGTTGGAAGGGACCATAAGGATCAGCTAGTTCCAACCCCCCTGCCATGGGCAGGGACACCCCACACTAGATCAGGCTGGCCAGATCCTCGTCCAGCCTGGGCTTAAACACCTCCAGGGATGGGGCCTCGATCACCTCCCTGGATAACCCATTCCATGGCTGCACCACTCTCATGGTGAAGAACTTCTTCCTCACATCTAGCCTGAATCTCCCTATCTCCAGCTTCATTCCATTCGCCCTAGTCCTATCCCTACCTGAGATCCTGAGAAGTCCCTCCCCAGCCTTCCTCTAGGCCCCCTTCAGATACTGGAAGGCCACAATGAGGTCGCCTCTGAGCCTTCTCTTCTCCAGACTGAATCATAGAATCACCAAGGTTGGAAGAGACCTCAGAGATCATCAAGTCCAATCTGTCACCCAAGACCTTGTCACTACTAAACCATGGCACCAAGTGCCACATCCAATCCCCTCTTGAACACCTCCTGCCCCTGCTGCCCAAACCACAGCCAGCTCCATCACTGGGGCCCTTGGAAATGGATGGGGGGAGCTCCTCCCTCTCACCTGTCGTAGCCCAGAGGTGTCGGCGAGTGGACAAGAGACGCTGGTGTGCATGCACCAAGGCCTTGTAGCACCTTCAGGACTGAGGGCAGGAAGCCAAAATCAAAACATTTTATTACTACTATTATTTTTTTCCCCTTTTCCTTTTTTTCCTCTTCCCCTCCCCCCCCCCTCCCCGACTTTTTTTCCCCCTCTTTTTCCCAGAGTGTATCACTGGCTATTGTCCTTATCAAACAAAGCCCTTTCATCAGAGGTTCTTTAAGACACTTTATTTCTCTTTTATTTTGCTTTGAAATAAGCCAGGCAACAATTAATTTCAGAGAGAGAGAGAGAGAGAGAGAGAGAGAGAGAAAGAGAATTCAACAAGGATCTATTACTACCCTCGCCTTCTATTGCTGTAATGAAAATCTATTTCCTTTCCCTTTTGTGTCCCATATAATTTAATGCCCATTTTATTAATGGTCTGAAATAATTACGGAACCTTTTGTGATTCTCAAGTATGTTTCATTTAATTGTGCAATAAACGCCTAATCTCTCCCTCCATCTGAAGCTATTATGGCATTAAAATTAACAATTATGCAGCGATGCGCCCGGGTCCATAGAAATCACTCCAGATAACTCGACATCTATAAATCATTCATGAGAACCAGCCCCCTGAAAAGAGACGGAGGGAGAGGAGGCAAGGAGAGGGGGAGGGAAAAAAAAAAAAAAAAAAAGAAGCCCCGACACAGCCGAAGAGGCTGCGCAGAAGGACACCGGGAAGCCGAGGGCCGGGGCCCGGCCCAGAGAGCGACGCCTCCCGAAAGGCTGCTTTCGGATTTTTCCTCCCTTCCTGCCTTCCTCCCTCCCCTCCTTCCCTCTTTCCTCCCTCCCTCCCTCCCCTCCTCCCTACCCTTCCCTCCTTCCCTCTTTCCTCCCTCCCTCCCTCCCCCTCCCTCCCTCCCTTCCTCCCTCCCTCCCTCCCTCCCTCCCTCCCTCCCTCCTCCCTCCTCCCTCCCTTCCTTCCTTCCTTCCTTCCTTCCTTCCTTCCTTCCTTCCTTCCTTCCTTCCTTCCTTCCTTCCTTCCTTCCTTCCTTCCTTCCTTCCTTCCTTCCTTCCTTCCTTCCTTCCTTCCTTCCTTCCTTCCTTCCTTCCTTCCTTCCTTCCTTCCTTCCTTCCTTCCTTCCTTCCTTCCTTCCTTCCTTCCTTCCTTCCTTCCTTCCTTCCTTCCTCCCTTCCTCCCTTCCTCCCTTCCTTCCTTCCTCCCTTCCTCCCTTCCTCCCTTCCTCCCTTCCTTTCTCCCTCCCTCCCTTCCTCCCTCCCTCTTTTCTTTTTTATTTTCCTTTTTTCTATTTTTTATTTTCTTTCTTCTTGTTTTTCCTCTTTTCTCTTCTTTTCTTTTCTTTTCTTTTCTTTTCTTTTCTTTTCTTTTCTTTTCTTTTCTTTTCTTTTCTTTTCTTTTCTTTTCTTTTCTTTTCTTTTCTTTTCTTTTCTTTTCTTTTCTTTTCTTTTCTTTTCTTTTCTTTTCTTTTCTTTTCTTTTCTTTTCTTTTCTTTTCTCTTTTCTCTTCTTTTCTTTTCTTTTCTTTTCTTTTCTTTTCTTTTCTTTTCTTTTCTTTTCTTTTCTTTTCTTTTCTTTTCTTTTCTTTTCTTTTCTTTTCTTTTCTTTTCTTTTCTTTTCTTTTCTTTTCTTTTCTTTTCTTTTCTTTTCTTTTCTTTTCTTTTCTTTTCTTTTCTTTTTCCTTCCCTTCCCTTCCCTTCCCTTCCCTTCCCCTTCCTTCCCTTCCTTCCCTTCCTTCCCTTCCCTTCCCTTCCCTTCCCTTCCTTCCCTTCCCTTCCCTTCCCTTCCTTCCCTTCCTTCCCCTTCCCTTCCCTTCCCTTCCCTTCCCTTCCCTTCCCTTCCCTTCCTTCCCTTCCCTTCCCTTCCCTTCCTTCCCTTCCCTTCCCTTCCCTTCCTTCCCTTCCCTTCCCTTCCCTTCCCTTCCCTTCCCTTCCCTTCCCTTCCCTTCCCTTCCCTTCCCTTCCCTTCCCTTCCCTTCCCTTCCCTCTTTTATTTTCTTTTCTTTTCCTTGTCTTTCTTCTTTCTTTTTTTCTCCTTTATCATCTTTCTTTTTCCTTCACTAAAAAAAAATCTTAATTTCTTTTTATTTTTCTTCTTCTTCTTCTTTTTCCTTTTTTTTTCCTTTTATTTAGTTTTGTTACTCTTTTTTCTTTTTTTTTTTTTTTCCCCTGGTCTATAAGAAGATAGAAACACCTTCAAAAAGATTATTTTTCTTCTTTTTTTAATTTTGTTCTTTTAATTTTTTCTTTTTTTTTTTTTCCATTTTAATTTATTTTTTTCTTCTTTTAAAAATTTTTTTCTTCTGGTCTTTAGGAGGATAACAACACCTTCAAAAAACCTTTTTTCCCCCCTTCTTTTTTTCCCATTCTTTCCTTTTTCCCCCTTATTCTCCTTGTTTTTTCCTCATTTTTCCTCATTTTTACAATTTTTGTCTTTTTTCCCTTCTTTTTTTTCTCTCCTTTTTTTCTCTTTTCCTTCTTTGTTTTTTAAAACCTTTTTTCCCCATTTTTGTCTTCTTTCCTTTTTCCTTCTTTTTTTCTTCATTTTTCTTCTTTTCTTCCATTTTTTCCCACTTTTTTTGTTATCAGTATTTTACTAACAGTGCCCAATTAGCCTGACAGATATTTTTTCTTCTTTTTCTTCTTTTTAAAGACTTTTCCTTTTTTCTTTATTTTTTTTTTCTTTTTTTGCGACTTTTTTTCCTTCTTTTCCTTTTTATCTTCTTTTAAAACTTTCTTCTTCTTTTGATCTTTAAAAAATAACTTTATTCTTCCTTTTCTTATCTCATTTTAATTTTTTTCTTATTTCTATTTTTATCCATTTTTATTTTTTACTCTCTTTTTTTTCCTATTTTTTCCTTCCTTTTTTTTTCCTTCCCCTTTTTTCTTCAAAATTTTTTCCTCATTTTTTTCTTCCCCCCTTTTCCCCTCTTTCCCCCTTTTTTATTTGATTATTAATGTTTCACTAATTTAGTTCAGCAGCACAGCATCCCCTTCCCTCTATTAGCCTGACAGATACTTTTAGAATTAAGTAACTGCTAGCTCAGAGGAGAAATTGTTCATTACTAATTTTCCTCCACCTTTTTCTTCTTTCTTTCCTTTTATATACACAATTTTTTTCTCCCTCTCTCTTTCAGGCCGGCAATTACACTCTCCTCCTTTCACTGGCAGGTCCTGTTCTGTAGGAGGTAATCCAGATGGGGAAAAGCGCTTTTTGCTTTCAGCCCTATTCACTTCTCCTCTCCTGCCTATTGTGGGATTTAATGACGGCGGCTGATAGTCGCGCTGTGGACAGAGAGGTTAACTTTGTTGTCTCAGCACTTTGCCGAGGGAGGATGGCTGAGGCATCCCTGGCCAGCCCTCCTCTCTGCTCCTCACGCCCCACCGCCGCTCAAATGAAATTCCTTTAACTGTGATTTGAGCCCAAATCATCCTAGCCCGAGGCTCCTGGTGTGCACAGCGGCTGATCATAGAATCATAGAATCAGTCAGGGTTGGAAGGACCACAAGGGTCAGCTAGTGCCAGCCCCCCTGCCATGGGCAGGGACACCCCACACTAGATCAGGCTGGCCAGAGCCTCATCCAGCCTGGCCTTAAACACCTCCAGGGATGGGGCCTCAACCACCTCCCTGTTCAACCCATTCCAGGGCTTCACCACTCTCATGGGGAAGAACTTCCTCCTCATGTCCAGCCTGAATCTCCCCACCTCCAGCTTCATTCCATTCCCCCTAGTCCTATCCCTACCTGAGAGCCTGAGAAGTCCCTCCCCAGCCTTCTTGTAGCTCCCTTCAGTTACTGGAAGGCCACAATGAGGTCACCTCAGAGCCTTCTTTTCTCCAGACTGAACAGCCTCAACTCTTTCAGTCTGTCCTCACAGGAGAGGAACTCTGGCCCTCTGCTCCTCCTCATGGCCCTTCTCTGGACACCTTCCAGTACCTCCATATCCCTCTTGTAATAGGGGCTCCAGAACTGGAGGCAGTACTCCATGTGGGGTGTCACCAGTGCTGAGTAGAGGGGATCTTGATCTTGGCTGCCTGAGGAAAGGGGTCCAGGCTGTCTCCAGTGAATTATAGAATGGTGGGGGGTGGACCTCTAAAGCTCACCAGGTTCTGTCCCTGCACAAAGCAGTTTGCATTTCATAGAATCAAATCACGGAAGGGATCTCTGGTGGCCACCGAGGCCAACCCCTCTGCCAGAGCAGGGTCAGCTAGGGCAGGTCACACAGCAATGCAACCAGATGGGTGCTGAAAATCTCCAGAGAAGGACACTCCACAATCTCTCTGGGCAGCCTGCTCCAGGGCTTCAGCACCCTCACAGTGAAAAAGTTTCTCCTGATGTTGAGGTGGAACTCCCTGTACTCCAGTCTGTGTCCATTACCTGTTGTCCCATCTCAGGGCATCACTATCTTTTTGACACCCACCATTCAGATATTTATAAGCATTGATAAGGCCTCCTCTCAGTCTTCTCTTTTCCAGATTTAACAGCCCCAAAAACCCCAGTCTGCCTGGAGCAGCACCTCATGACATGAGCAGACTTGGTAGAGTTAGAGAATGGTTGGACTCAGTGATCTTAAAGGACTTTTCCAACCAAAACAATTCCATGATTCGATGATTTGATGATTTTCTGGTTCTATGATTCCATGATTTTATGGTTCTGTGGTTCTGTGATTCCATGAAAGGGAAAGCCCTGGTTGATGAAACTCTGCCAGGAGAATCATAGAATCACAGTACATTAGAGGTTGGAAGGGACCTCCAGAGATCATCGAATCCAATCCCCTTGCCAGAGCAGGAGCACCCAGGGAGTCTGCACAGGAATGCATCCAGGTGGGTCTTGAATGTCTCCAGAGAAGGAGACTCCACAACCTCTTGGACAGCCTGTTCCAGTGCCTTTGTGACCCTCACAGTCACCAAGTTCCTCCTCATGTTGAGGTATATTCTCCTGTGTTGTAATTTATATCCATTGCCCCTTGTCCTATCCCAGGGTGCAACTGAGCAGGAAACAGCCTATTTCTACTCATGAATCCTGCCCCCATAAGTCCATCTGCAAAGTCTTCCTCTTTCTCCCTCTCTGCTCCCGTGGGAGATGCTCCCAGTGCGGTAACGCTGGGGGAGTATCTCAAGGCCTCTTAGGCTGGTCTAGGCCTACTGCCAGAAGGAGAAGGGGGAAGCAGTCTCAGATCTGGCAAACCTGAGACTAACCTAGCAGGTCGGGGGGGGAGAAGGAGCCCTGGGGGTTTTGGGTACACCCTCAGGTGGGGAGAAGGGAAGTGTTGGGAGGCCTTTGGGTGTGCTGGAAGGGACTCTGTAGGCTTCGGGATATTTTTGCCACTATGCTTTGCAATTTCTGTATAACACCAACTGCTTTTCCATTTAAACTCTCCGTCACTTCTGCGATCCATTTGGGTGAGTGCCATTCTTCTGTCCCTCTCAGGGCCAATAGAGGATCTCTCTGGGCTCAAACCAAGACAGTGAGTGTGCCTCAAAGATGACAAAGCTGCTCAGGTGAACACCTTTATGGACTCTATGTGGTTATTGAGCACAGCACCTGTCACGGAGACAAAGGTTCATCCTTCATGCAGACACCTAGGTGAATCCTATCTTGGTTGCATCATTTGCCAGTAGAAGTTGTTGTCTGTGGTCCATGTAATGAGATGGGCACTTCCCACCTGTCTAAGCAGAGTAACAGAAGCAGATTGCCATGGAAGGTTCCTGCAGCAATGGCCATTGGCTTGAAGACCTCAGTGCAAGGAGGTGGAGAGTGTGAAGGACAGGGCTGGCCAAGCCCGAGCGGTGTCAACACTTTAAGGGTGGGTGTCAGGAGGATGGGACCAGGCTTATTTTTTCAGTGGTTCCCAGGAACAGAACAAGAGGTAACAGTCACAAACTTGAACACAGGAATTTCCAGCTAAACAGGAGGTGGAACTTCTGATCATGCACTGGAACAGGCTGCCCAGGGAGGTGGCAGAGTCACTGACCCTGAAGGTGCTCAAGAAATGTGTGGACAGGTCACCTTGGGACATGATTTAATGGCCACGGTGGTCTCAGGTTGAGGGCTGGACTTCATGATCTTAGATGTCTCCTCCAACTGAAACAATGCTGATATTCTATGATTTTGAGGGTGGTAGAGCGCTGGAACAGGCTGCCCAGAGAGGTGGTGGAGTCTCCAGCTCTGGAGTCATTCAAAACCTTCCTGGACACATTCCTGCACAACCTGCTCTAGGTGAACCTACCCCGGTAGGGGGGATGGACTGGATGGTCTGTAGAGGTCCCTTCCAACCCCCAGCATTCTGTGTGTCTGTGATCAGCTGGCAGTGCCTTCCCAGCCTCCCACTCTGTGCATTGTTCTGCTGTGTGAGCATCATGTGTCTGTGTGAGTTCATGTAAGTGCAGGAGAGAGAGAAGATTAAAATGTGTCCTCCCAATTAAGACATGATTTCCACCTCATTTAGAATTTCCTGTTCTTAATGCACTTCATCTTTTCACTTCATTTTCTTCAAGTGTTTTAAAAGCCTCCCCTCTTCTATTTCCCCCTGGTGAGGATGATTAAGATAGAACAGAAATGATCTGAACGTTTCCAAACTTTGCTGCCTGTCTGGAATTAAATTGCAGCTGCAATGGGGAAAGGAAAGAGAGGAGCAGGGAGCTTTGTGCTCACAGCCAAAGAGCTCAGGTACCCAAACACCATGGGCAACAATCTCAGCCAACAGCCCACTGTTGGCCTTCAGTAGGTGACCAATGTCCAAACTACCCAGGAGTGGGGTTGGCAGACTGTGTTGTGTCCTCTCTTCTAATGTGTGTTCCTCATGCTAGCTTTGCTGGGCTATAGGCACTGATATAAGGCCAGATTCAAGGTTGTGCACCTGAATGAGGACAATCCTCAATACCAGTCCAGGCTGGGGGATGATGAGATTGAGAGCAGCCCTGCAGAGAAGGACTTGGGGGTGCTGGGGGTGAGAAGCTGGACAGGAGCCAGCAATGGGAACTGGCAGCTCAGAAAGCCTTTGGCAGCCTGGGCTGCATCCAAAGCAGTGTGGCCAGAGATGGAGAGAGGGGATCCTGCCCCTCTGCTCTGGGAAGACCTCACCTGCAGTGCTGTGTCCAGGTCTGGGGCCCCCAACACAAGAAGGACCTGGACCTGTTGGAGCAGCTTCAGAGGAGGCCATGAAGATGATCAGAGACTGAAGCAACCCTCCTACAAAGGCGGGCCGACAGAATTTGAGCTGTTCAGCCTGGAGAAGAGAAGGCTCCTTCCAGTATATGAAGGGGACCTCCAGGAAGGCTGAGGAGTGACTGTTTAGAAGGGCCCGTGTTGACAGGATGAGGGGCAATGGTTTGAAACTGGAACAGGGGAGATTTAGGTTGGACATCAGGAGGAAGTTCTGCACAATGAGGGTAGTAAAACTCTGGAGCAGGCTGCCCAGGGATGTGGTTGAGGCTACATCCCTGGAGTCATTCAAGTTCAGACTAGATGGGGCCCTGAGCAACCTGACCTACTTGGGGATGTCCCTGCCGACTGCAGGGGGGTTGGAGAAGATGACCTCTGGAGGTCCTGTGCATTCTCACATTCTGTGTGGAGTGGGTAAGTTTCTCCAAACAGTGGCAGCTTCTGAGGAGAGATGTGACTTCAGGTTGAAATGTAAAAAGAGGAGAGGTCCTCCAGTATCAGCCACTCTACCAGCTCTGAGAACGATGTCCGAGAAGCAAGGACCTGCACTCAGAAGTGGACAACAATGCTGCTGTTGGATGGCAGCTCCCAGCCTGGGTTTGCACCAGCCACACAGAGATGAATATCATTTTAGCTTAAAATCAGTACACCATCCACCACTTTTGAGTAGACTCCACAAAACATTACAGCATGAGGGCTGGAGCACTTCTGCTATGGAGACAGACCAACAGAGAAGGCTCCAAGGAGACCTTCTTGTGGCCTTCCAGGATCTGAAGGGGACTCCAAGAAAGCTGGGGAGGGACTTTTGAGGGTGTCAGGGAGTGATAGGACTAGGGGGAATGGAGCAAAACTAGAAATGGGGAGATTCAGATTGGATGTTAGGAAGAAATTCTTCCCCATGAGGGTGGTGAGAGACTGGCACAGGTTGCCCAGGGAGGTGGTGGAAGCCTCATGCCTGGAGGTTTTGAAGGCCAAGCTGGATGTGGCTGTGGCCAACCTGAAGTGAGGTGTCCCTGCCCATGGTAAGGAGTTGGAACTGGCTGCTCCTTGAGGTCCCTTCCAACCCTGATAATTCTATGATCAAGCAGAGCTCCTGGCTGGCTGCTAAAATCACTTTGTCTTTTCATGCAGCATTTCTACTTGAAAATGCAAAGCCACAGGGGCTGCATTTCCTTGCCAGCTTAAATAATGCTGTTGGGATTGGGCAAGTGCAGGTTGCAGCAGTGTGGTGTGTTGATGTTGTGTTGGTCAAAACTATTAATTTTTCCTATTGGACAGGGCATTCTACTCAGGTGGATCTAAAAGATGACTTCTTGCTCCTCAGCACCTCCTGTGATGCAGATGTGCTGTATGCAATGAGTGAGAACATTGTGTTAGAACCACAGAATGTGGGTAGGGACACCTTCCACCAGCCCAGGTTACTCAAGGCCTCATCCAACCTGACCTTTAACACCTCCAGGGAAGGGCCATCCACAGCCTCCTGGGTGACCTGTTCCAGTGTCTCACCACCTAATCTCCAGTCTCAATCTCCCCTCTCTCAGCTCAAAGTCATTCCCTCTCATCCTGTCACTGCAAGCCCTTGTAAAAAGCCCCTCCCCACCCTCCTTGCAGGCCCAGAGAAGGGCAATGAGGCTGGGGAGAAGCCTTGAGCACAAGCCCTTTGAGGGGAGGCTGAGGGAGCTGGGGTTGCTTAGCCTGGAGAAGAGGAGGCTCAGGGGAGACCTTATTGCTCTCTACAACTAAGTAAGTTTTAACTAATATTAGTGTTTTATTGAGACACAGAAGTAAACCAGAACAAGAGGACACAGTCTTAAGCTGTGCCATGGGAAGTTTAGGCTCAAGGTGGGGAGAAAGTTCTTCACTGAGAGAGTTGTTAGCCATTGGAATGGGCTGCCCAGGGAGGTGGTGGAGTCCCCATCCCTGGAGGTGTTCAAAAAAGGATTGGATGCGGCACTTGGTGCCATGGTTTAGTCATGAGGTCTGTGGTGACAGGTTGGACTTGATGATCTTTGAGGTCTCTTCCAACCTTGGTGATTCTGTGAAATTCTGTGAAACTCCCTGAAAGGAGGTTGTAGCCAGGAGGGGGTTGGTCTCTTCTCCCAGGCAACCAGCACCAGAATAAGAGGACACAGTCTCAAGCTGTGCCAGGGGAAGTTTAGGGTGGAGTTGAGGAGAAAGTTCTTCCCTGAAAGAGAGATTGGCCACTGGAATGTGCTGCCCAGGGAGGTGGTGGAGTCACCATCCCTGGAGGTGTTCAAAAAAGGATTGGATGCAGCACTTGGTGCCATGGTTTAGTAGTCATGAAGTCTTGGGTGACAGGTTGGACTTGATGATCTTTGAGGTCTTTTCCAACCTTGTTGATTCTATGATTCTACGATTCTATGACTCTATGATTCTCTGATTATGATTCTCTGATTCAGGTGCCGGAGCAAAGGTTGGCAAAGCCCATTTCATCTGCATTACTGGTTTCACACCACTGGCTGGTATTTATTTACTTCCCAGAGCGTGTCTGAGGCTGCAGTGAAAAACGACCCAACCTCACCACGGAGGCTTGCCCCACAATTAAGATTAAGTCCCACATAAGTGGCCCTAATAAAAGGAATTTATCACGAGAACACGGCGAGGAAGGAATCTTTATTCACGGGGCCAATGGCACTAAGGGGTTGTCAGCACAGCTCCTCGGTTTGGGGAAATTATCATTCATTCTCCAAATTACTGGCTGCACAAAAAAATGACTAAACGCTGCCTTATCACTGCCTCTCAGCACGAGAATGGCTTTGTTGTACGGCGGGTTACAAATGGCTGGCCCCGTGATTATCGCCAATAAATCACAGGTAAGCGGGGCCCGGCGCCGCCGAGCGGGCTCGCCCGAGAGCCTGCCGGAGCTGCCTTGGAAGAGGAAAGACAAAAGCAGCCTGCGGCGTGGAGCTGTGCTCTTTCAGGTGGCTAATGAGTCAGCTTCGCCGCGGTGTTTACGCACAAGGACAGCCCTGGCCCCGCGTGGTCGCGGCAAGAATACATAGGCGCCCAAAATGCGTTTCCTTACCTCTACAGAGATCCCTGCGAGGCGGAGACACGTGGCGGGGCTGCTGCTTCTATTATTTTCTTCTGTTTCTTCTTCCTCCTCTTTATTTTCTTCTTCTTCTTATTGTTGTCATCTTACTCTTCTACTTCTTCTTCTTCTTCTTTCATTTTCTTCTTCTTATTTTATTTTCTTCTTTTTCTTCCTCTTCTTTTCTTCTTCTTCTTCTTTTCTTCTTTTCTTTTCTTCTTCTTCTTTTCTTCTTTTTCTTTTCTTCTTCTTTTTTCTTCTTTTCTTCTTCTTTTCTTCTTCTTTTCTTCTTCTTTTCTTCTTATTTTCTTCTTCTTCTTTTCTTCTTTTTCTTATTTTCTTCTTCTTCTCTTTATTTTATCATCTTCATTTCTTCTTATTCTTACTTTTTTTATTTTCTTCTATTTCTTCTTTCCTTCTTCTTAGTTTTCTTCTCCCTCATTTTATTCTCTTCTTCTTCCTCTTCTCATATTCTTTTTCTTCTTCATTTCTCCTTTTCTTCTTTTTCTTATGTTTTATTTTCTTTTTCTTATTATTTTCTTCTTTTTTTCTTATTTTTCTTCTTCATTTCTTCTTTTCTTCTTTTTTTCTCCTTCTTCTTAATTTCTTTTTCTTCATATTTTTCATATTTTTCTTCTTATCTTCTTCATTTCTTCTTATTGTTGTTTTTCTTTTTTTCCTTCTTTAATTCTTTCCCTTCTTATTAGTTTTCTTCTTATTTTGTATTTTCTTCTTTTTCTTCTTCTTTTTCTTTTAATTTCTTCTTTTCTTCTTCATTTCCTATTTTGCTTCTTCATTTCTTTTCTTCTTCATTTCTTTCCTTCTTTTTTTCTTCTTCTATTCTTCTTAATTTCTTCCTTTTATTCTTATTTTTCATATTTTTCTTCTTATCTTCTTCATTTCTTCTTATTCTTATTTTTCTTCTTTATTTTCTCCATTGTCTTCTTTTCTCCTTTTCCTTCTTATTAGTTTTCCTCTCCTTTTTCTTCTTCTTTTCTTCTTTTTCTTTTATTCTTCTTTTTCTTCTTAATTTCTTTTCTTCCTCTTCTCTTCTTCTTCATTTCTTCTTATTTTTCTTCTTCATTTATTTTCTTCTTATTTT
This sequence comes from Picus viridis, assembly GCA_033816785.1. Classification (NCBI taxonomy): domain Eukaryota; kingdom Metazoa; phylum Chordata; class Aves; order Piciformes; family Picidae; genus Picus; species Picus viridis. The sequence goes on from CM066589.1 coordinate 6,082,940, forward strand.
CTCTTCTTCTTTTCTTTTTCATTTCTTCCTTCTCTTCTTGTTTTTCTTATCTTCTTCATTTCTTCTTATTTTTCTTAGTTTCCTTCTTTCCTTCTTTTCTTCTTTTTCTTATTATTAGTTTTCTTTTTCTTCTTCCTCCTCCTCTTCTTTTACTTCTTATTTTTCTTTTTTTTTTTTTTTCCTTTTTTTGTTCTATTGGTTGATTGGGATTTTGTTTGTTTGTTTTGGATCTTTGCTGTTGTTGGTTGGTTGGGTTTGTGGGTTTGTTTGTTTGTTTCCTTCTGTGTCCTCCAGGAGGAATATGGACACAGCAAATACCAGGTCATAGAATCATAGACTCACAGAATGGTTTGGGGTTCCAGTTCCAATCCTTCTCCCATGGGCAGGGAGACCTCCCACTAGCCCAGGTTGCTCAAGGCCTCATCCAATCTGGCTTTGAACACCTCCAGGGAGAGTTCACCCACAGCATCCCTGAACAACCTGTTCCAGTGCCTCACCACCCTCACTGTGGCAGCCCAGGATAACAAATGAGGACAATTTAAGTGATCCTTTTGCAGCTCTGCAGCAAGTTTGATGAATATGATGTCCCCATAACTCAAGGTATGAGACAAGTCATAGAATCATGGAACTGTCGAGGTTGGAAGAGTCCTCTGAGATCATCAAGTCCAACCTACTACCCAACACCTCATGACTAACTAAACCATGGCTTCAAGTGCCACATCCAATCCTTTTTTGAACACCTCCAGGGACATCGACCTCACCACTTTCCTGGGCTGCACATTCCAATGGCAAATCACTCTGTCTGTAAAGAATTTCTTCCTAACATCAGTCTAAGCCTCCCCTGGCACAGCTTGAGACTGTGTCCTCTTGTTCTGCTGCTGGTTGCCTGGGAGAAGATACCAATTCCCACCTGGCTACAACCATCTTCAGGTAGCTGTAGATGGCAATAAGGTCTCCCCTGAGCCTCCTCTTCTCCAGGCTAAGCAACCCCAGCTCCCTCAGCCTCTCCTCATAGGGCTGTGCTCCAGACCTCTCTTCAGCCTCATTGCCCTTCTCTGGACACAGTCCAGCATCTCAACATCTTTCTTCAATTGAGAAGCCCAAAACTGGACACAGTACTCAAGGTGTGGTCTAACCAGTGCTGAGCACAGGGCACAATGACTTCCCTGCTCCTGCTGGCCACACTATTCCTGATCCAGGCCAGGATGCCATTGGCCTTCTTGGCCACCTGGGCACACTGCTGCCTCATATTCAGCTGCTGTCCAGCAGTACCCCCAGGTTCCTTTCTGACTGGCTGCTCTGCAGCCACCATGACCCCAACCTGTAGCACTTCATGGAGTTGTTGTAGCTAAAGTGTAGAACTCACACAGGAATATATTCAGATGGGTTTGGAATCACAGGATCACAGGATGTTAGGGGTTGGAAGGGACCTCAGGAGATCATCAAGTCCAACACCCCTGCCAGAGCAGGACCATAGAATCCAGCACAGGTCACACAGGAACACATCCAGAGAGGGCTGGAAAGGCTCCAGAGAAGGAGACTCCACAACCTCTCTTGGCAGCTTGTCCCAGTGTTCTTACAGTAAAGAAGTTCTCCTTTGTGTTGAAGTGGAACCTCCTGTGCTGCAACTTACAGCCATGGTCCCTTGTCCTATCACAGGGAGCAACTGAGCAGAGCCTGTCCTCTCCCTCCTGACTCCCAGCCCTCAGATATTTACAAACATTTATTAAATCCCCTCTTAGTCTTCTCTTTTCCAGACTAAAAAGCCCCAACTCCCTCAGCCTCCCCTCACAGGGCAGTGCTCCTGTCCCCTAATCATCCTCATAGCCCTCCGCTGGACCCAGTGTTTATATCCATGCTCATCCATGCTTCACACTTGAGTCCCTCATCTATAATGTTCTCTCCTGCAGCTTTTATTTTTGAGTGGAAAACTCCAGAAAAGTGGGCAGAAGCTTCTCCTGGAGAGAAGGAAGAGAGCAGGCCAGGCAGTAAGCAAGCATATGCAAGGAGCAAGGCGATCCCCAAACAGCTGGTGATGCGCTGTGCAGCTGGGTTTGGAGGCAGATGTTCAGCCTGCTGAACAGACAGTGTTTGCTGGCCAATGAAGCAAAACCTGTTTCAGCTGTGAAAGCTCTAAAGGGTTCCCCCAGCACTATGCTGCTGCTTCCTCCTCTCTACCACAGCCCCTCCCCCCATCAGCTGCCTCTTTCTTCTTCTCCTTTCTTTGGTTCCTAAGAAAAAGCAGGGGCTATTTCACAAACCTCTGGGTGTGTGGAGCCCAGGGGATGGAGCAGCCCTGTTGTGAAAGGGACAGGGAGCAGAGATGAAAATCCCTGTCAGTGCTTGTGGCTCCAGTGATTACAGCGCACCAGGGCTCTGCCAGTGTTGATAAACTCTGCCCCAGTTAGGAATGAGCTTGGCATGGTGTCTGATAGTGCTGCTTGCTGCTGACCTGCTAAATGGGCTGCACCCCTCCACATTCAATGGGGCAGCAAGCCAGAATTCACTGACCAGTGCCCAGTCCAAGGGGACAATCCCTGCCCTGGCCCTGCTGGCCACACCATTGCTGATCCAGGCCAGGATGCTCCTTGGCCACCTGGGCACACTGCTGGCTCATCTTCCTCTGTCTGCCAACCATCAGCCCCAGGTCTTTCTCTGCTGGGCAGTTTCCAGCCACTCAGCCCTGAGCCTGAAACATTCATGGGGTTGTTGTGATCCAAGTGCAGGACCCAGAACTTAGCCTTGTTAAACCCCTTCCTATTGCTCCAGCCTGGCCAGATCCCTGCTTTAATTTGCTTTAGTTATTTTTGGAGTTAGTCATAGAATCTATAAGGTTGGAAAAGACTTCAGAGATCATCAAGTCCAACCTGTCACCCAACACCTCATGACTACTAAACCATGGCTCCAAGTGTCAAATCCAATCCTTTATTGAACACCTCCAGGGACTGTGACTCCACCACCTCCCTGGGTAGCACATTCTAATGGCAAATTACTCGTTCTGGGAAGAACTTTCTCTTCACCTCTAGCCTAAACTTCCCCTGGTGCAGCTTGAGACTGTGTCCTCTAGTTCTGGTGCTGGTTGCCTGGGAGAAGAGACCAACCCTCACCTGGGTACAACCTCCCTTCAGACAGCTGGAGAGAGCAATGAGGTCTCCCCTGAGCCTCCTCTTCTCCAGGCTAAGCAAGCCCAGCTCCCTCAGCCTCTCCTCACAGGGCTGTGCTCCAGACCCCTCCCCAGCTCTGTTGCCCTTCTCTGGACTCGTTCAAGTGCCTCAATATCCTTCTTAAACTGAGGGGCCCAGAATTTAAAGAGCTTAAAGATGAGGTGTTGTGCAAATCTGGCCCTGGCCTGCCATCTCTGGCCGCTCTGACATTGGCATTGCACTGCTGCTGGTGCCCTTGCTGAGGGGCAGCAAGCACCCCCCCCCACACTCCCCCATCCGTAGCTCCTCCCCTTGCCTTCAGGGAGCAGGAGGGTTTTACAACCGCTGATTGCCGCGGCTCCTGGGCTCCCATCAGAGTGAGAAGGGCTGGGGGGGGGGGGGGGAGGGCAGGCAGGCTGTTTGGGTTCACCTTTCTGCAGCAGTGGAAATTGATAAGGTTCATATGCATACAAAAGGCTGAATGGAGAGGCAGGAGGGTGACTGGGGGTCGTCCACCCAGCTGGATTTTTTAATTCCGGGGGAAAATAACACCACGCTCTCAAGTGATAACTGAGCCTTTCTTCCCAACTCTGGGCCCAAATAGGATAGTGGTGGGTTGGTTTTTTTTTTTTCCCCCTCCCTCCCCTTCATCTGCACATTGGAGGAGAGGAAAATTATACAGAATTTCATTCTGCAGAATAATAAAGCCTCACCCTGCATAAAGCTCCCCACAAGCCAGTGTAATTACTGAAGGGCAGGAAATACACTTTCGGTTTGTATCTAATCACAATGCCACAATTGTGTGCTCGGTGAAAAGGACTTCTGCAGGCCAGAGTGTTGCTGGAATGCGAGCAGGCCCTGAAGACTTTCTTGTTGGCAAGGCTCGGTTTTGGCTGTGCAAAAAAAAGAAGGGGAGACTGCTGCCTGGAGGCTCCCAAGAGGGCACAAAACCACTGCTCGAGAAGGAGTCTGGAAGGCCTTTGTTATGGCCTTCAGACTCAAGCTTGGTAGCTCTTTGACCTCAATTTGGGACCTTGGTGCTGTGGTCTGGTGAACCCCTCCCCCCGCAGCAGGTCTGAAGAGGCACATGGGTGATTTGGGGTCGGATGCTGCTGCTGGCAACAAAGCTGGTGATGGGGTTGGAGCACAGCCCTGTGAGGAGAGGCTGAGGGAGGGCTGAGGGCTGAGGCTGAGGGAGCTGGGGTTGTTCAGCCCGGAGAAGAGGAGGCTCAGGGAGACCTTACTGCCATCTACAGCTACCTGAAGGGAGGTTGTAGCCAGGTGGGGCTTGGTCTCTTCTCCCAGGCAACCATAGAATCATAGAATAGAATCATAGAATCAACAAGGTTGGAAAAGACCTCAGAGATCATCAAGTCCAACCTGTCACCCAAGACCCCATGACTACTAAACCATGGCACCAAGTGCCACCTCCAATCCGCCCCTGAACACCTCCAGGGACGGTGGCTCCACCACCTCCCTGGGCAGCACATTCCAAGGGCTAACAACTCTCTCTGAGACGAACTTTCTCCTCACCTTGAGCCTTCAGAACCATGACAAGAGGACTCAGTCTCAAGCTGTGCCAGGGGAGGTTTAGACTGGATGTCAGGAAGAAATTCATCACAGAGAGAGTGATTTGCCATTGGAATGTGCTGCCCAGGGAGGTGGTGGAGTCACCACCACTGGAAGTGTTTAGAAAGAGACTGGATGAGGCACTGGAGGAGGCTCAGGGGTGACCTCATTGCTCTCTACAACTACCTGAAAGGTGGTTGTAGCCAGGAAGAGGTTGGTCTCTTCTCTCTAGCAACCAGCACCAGAACAAGAGGACACAGTCTCAAGCTGTGCCAGGGGAAGGTTAGGCTGGAGGTGAGGATAAAGTTCTTCACCGAGAGAGTCATTCGACATTGGAATGTGCTGCCCAGGGAGGTGGTGGAGTCCCCATCCCTGGAGGTGCTCAAGAGGGGACTGGACGTGGCACTTGGTGCCATGGTCTAGTCATGAGGTCTGTGGTGACAGGTTGGACTCGATGATCTTTGAGGTCTCTTCCAACCTTGGTGATACTGTGATACTTAGTGCCATGGTTTAGTTGATCAGATGGTGCTGGACTCGATCTCAAAGGTCTCTTCCAACCTGGTTAATTCTCTAGTCTGTATTCTGCTCCATCCCAACTGAACACCGACCATGACCAGTGGCTTGTCCATGTGACTGATGTCATTCTGATAAGCAAAGAGGGACATCTGTCTGGTGAGGGAAGGCTGAGACACCTGGGGTTCTTCAGTCTAGAGAAGAGAAGGCTGAGAGGACATCTTACTCCTGTCTGTAAACATCTGAAGAGTGCCTGTCAAGCAGAAGGGGCCAGGCTCTTTGCAGTGGTGTCCTGTGACAGGACAAGGGGCAATGGACACAAACTGGAACCCAACAACTTCCACCTCAAGATGAGGAGAAAGTTCTTTAATGTGAGGGTGATGGAGCACTGTGTTCCTGTGTGACCTGCCCTGGGTGGTGTTGCTCTGGCAGTGGGGTTGGACTCGATGATCTCTGGAGGTCCATTCCAACCCCTAACATCCTGTGATTCTGTGAAAACAAAAGGTGATGCTGTGGTCTTCTGGCATTTTTCCCTTCCTCTCTTATCCTCAAGGCTGATTGCAGGCACAAAAGCCTCTGTGTAGACCAGCCAGAACCTGCAATACCCTTAGAGTGGCAGGGGCTGCAGTAGGGCTGCTCAGGGGCAAGTGCTACACACCACATGCAAGAAACTGATTAAAACAAGGGATTTGTTAATGCAGGTTAGAAAATGCCTAGTAAGGGTTTGTACAGGCTTGGGAGAGCATAGACTCACAGAATTGTCAGGGTTGGAAGGGGCCTCAAGGATCAGCCAGTTCTAACCCCCTGCTATAGGCAGGGATGCCTCACACTGCAGCAGGTTGCTCACAGCCACATCCAGCCTGGCCTTCAGAACCTTCAGGGATGAGGCTTCCACCACCTCCCTGGGCAACCTGTTCCTGTCTCTCACCACCCTCCTGGTGAAAAACTTCCTAACATCCAATCTGAATACCAAAGAGGATATGCTCATTGAGGCAAAAAGCAATGCAGAAGGGCAGGGAGAGGGAAAGAGCAACGCAGAAGGGCAGGGAGAGGGAAGAAGCAATGCTTTATGTAGTGAGATCTACTAGAAAGGATGACAAAACCCCCGAGCACAGCTTGAAACATTGCTCCTGTGATAGTAAATACAGAGTATAAACCTGTTCCTGGTGTGCATTTTATTCCAAGGCCCTTACACTAAATCCCTTGTGGCACCCTGTGAAAGGAGGCTGCAGAGCGTGGGAGGTGCTGTAGGGTGGGAGGTCTTCAAAGAGAGGGACACTCATCTGAGCCAGGGGGAGGATGACAGCCCATGACAGAGATATGTGCACATGTGTGCACAAAAAATATTTGGGGCTGCTGATGGATGAGAAGCTGGACATGAGCAGGCAGTGTGAGCTTGCAGCACAGAAGGCCAGTGGCAGCCTGGGCTGCATCCAAAGTAGCATTGCCAGAGATCCAGAGAGGTGATTCTGACACTTTGCTCTACTCTGCTGAGACCTCACCTGGATTACTGTGTCCAGGTCTGGAGCCCTCAATATAGGAAGGACCTGGACCTGATGGAGAGGGTCCATAGAGGGCCATGAAAATGATCAGGGGGTTGGAGCAGCTCTGCTATAAGGGCAGGCTGAGGGAGCTGGGGGTGCTCAGCCTGGAGAAGAGAGACCAACTTGAGTAACCAGGCTCTGCAGGCTCCCCAGCAGAGGCTGATTATCCAAAAAGCAGAGGGGAATGGACGAAGATTCCTCTCAAAAGACACAAATTAAAACCTCCCTGTCTCCCTTCACCTCCCCCACTGCCCTTGGACAACAGGTATGGGGCACTGGAGGTCGAGGGGGAGGTGATTCTGATGCTGGAGGACACACCATCTGGGGTTTTCCATGAGGCAAAACAACCCAGGGTGAGTCAGCCCAGGGTGAGTCAGCCCAGGGTGAGTCAGCCCGGCGTGGGTCGGCCCGGGGTGAGTCAGCCTGGTGTGGGTCGGCCCGGGGTGAGTCAGCCTGGCGTGGGTCGGCCCGGGGTGAGTCAGCCTGGGGTGGGTCGGCCTGGGGTGAGTCAGCCTGGGGTGGGTCGGCCCGGGGTGAGTCAGCCTGGGGTGGGTCGGCCCGGGGTGAGTCAGCCTGGGGTGGGTCGGCCCGGGGTGAGTCAGCCTAGGGTGGGTCGGCCCGGGGTGAGTCAGCCTAGGGTGGGTCGGCCTGGGGTGAGTCAGCCTGGGGTGAGTCAGCCTAGGGTGGGTCAGCCCAGGTAGAGTCAGCCTGGGATGGGTCGGCCTGGGGTGGGTCAGCCTGGGGTCAGGCAGCCTGGGGTGAGTCATCCCAGGGTGGGTAAGCCTGGGGTGAGTCAGCTTGGGGTGAGTCAGCCTGGGGTTAAACAGCCTTCCCCTGGCATCAAGACTTGCTCCCTTAAAAAAAAGAGGAGGGTGACTGTCATTGGTGATTCCCTACTGAGGGGAACAGAGGGCCCCATATGTCGGCCAGACCCTGCTCACAGGGAACTTTGTTGTCTCCCAGGAGCTCAAGTTGCTGATGTTACCAGAAGGCTGCCTAGTCTGGTGCCGCCCTCTGACTACTATCCATTAATAATTATGCAGTTAGGGAATGACGATGTTGCAACTAGAACTCCCAGGGCTATCAAGAATGACCTCAAGGTCCTGGGGGATCTAGTGGAGGACTCAGGTGCACAAATAATTTTTTTGTCTATACCCTTAGTTGCAGGAGGGAATATGAGAAGGAACAGGTCAGCAGCTGTAGTTAACAAGTGGCTTAGAGGTTGGTGCAGTCAGAAGAATTTTGGGTTTTTTGATCTTGAAAAACTTTCTACTGCACCAGGTCAGCTGGTAACAGATGGAGTACATCTGTCCCAGAGGAGGGGAAAGGTCACAGTACATGAGAATGGCCTGTCCCCCAAAGGTAAAAAGATTCTGGGAAGGGAATTAGCAAGTCTCATTGACAGGGCTTTAAACTAGCTTCGAAGGGGGAAGGGGCTGAAACCAGTCCCCCCAGACAGGAGTCTGAGGGTGGTAAGCTGGAGTCAGGGGCAAAACCAGCAGCCCAGCTGAAGTGCATGTACACTAATGCACGAAGTATGGGCAACAAACATGAGGAACTGGAAGCCTTGTTGCAGCACGAAAGATATGATGTAGTTGCCATCACGGAGACATGGTGGGATGACTCGCATGACTGGAGCGCTGCAATTGACGGCTACAGGCTATTCAGGAGAGACAGGCAGGGAAGAAGGGGTGGAGGGGCGGCCCTGTACATCAGGGAGGCTCTTGATGCCATTGAGCTAGAGATCAGGGATGATCGGGTTGAGTGCATGTGGGTAAGAATTAGAGGGAAGACCAGCAGGGCAGACATGCTGGTTGGAGTCTGTTATAGACCACCCAACCAGGAGGATGATCTTGATGAAGCATTCTATAGGCAGCTTAAGGCTGTCTCAAGATCGCCTAACCTTGTTCTCGTGGGAGACTTCAACCTGCCTGATATCTGCTGGGATCACAACATAGCAGAGAGGAGGCAGTCTAGGAGGTTCTTAGAGTGCATGGAGGACAGCTTCTTATCCCAGGTGCTGCGCGAGCCTACCAGGGGTAAGGCTATGCTTGACCTCCTCTTCACCAACAGGGAAGGGCTGGTGGGTGATGTGGTGGTCGGAGGGTGTTTAGGCACCAGTGACCATGAGATAATTGAGTTTTCAGTATTCAGCCAAGCCAAGAGGGGGAACAAGAAGACCTCCTCTCTGGACTTCTGGAGGGCGGACTTCAGGCTACTCAAGGAACTAACTCAGAAGGTTCCTTGGGAAACAGCCCTTAAAAACAAAGGGGTTCAGGAGAGCTGGACCTCCTTCAAGAAAGAACTCTTGAAGGCACAGGAACAGGCTGTGCCGGTGTGCCGGAAGATGAGCCGCCGGGGCAGACGGCCAGCCTGGTTGGGTAATGAACTTCTAAAGGAACTAAGGGAAAAAAGAGGGTGTATTATCTTTGGAAAAAAGGGGAGGCAACCCATGGAATGTTTAGGGATGTTGCTAGGTCTTGTAGGAAGAAAATTAGGGAGGCAAAAGCACATTTGGAGCTCAGACTGGCCTCTGCTGTGAAGGACAACAAAAAGTCCTTCTATAAATATATTAATAGCAAGAGGAAGGGCAAGGAGAAGCTCCACTCCTTGGTGGGCATGGAGGGGAATATTGTAACAAAGGATGAGGAAAAGGCAGAGGTGCTTAACACCTTCTTTACCTCAGTTTTTACTAGCAGGACAGAACGGCTTCCAGACAGCTGGCCTGCAGAGCTGGCAGAAGGAGCCAGGGAGCAGCACAGTTTTCCCCTGTTCCAGGATGGGATAGTTAGAGATCTTCTCAGCCGCTTGGACCCCCACAAGTCCATGGGACCGGATGGGATCCATCCTAGGGTGCTGAGGGAGCTGGCGGATGAGCTGTCCAGGCCGCTCTCCATCATTTTTCAGCAGTCCTGGCTCACTGGAGAGGTCCCAGAAGACTGGAAGCTGCCAACGTGGTGCCCATCCATAAGAAGGGCCAGTTGGAAGAGCCAGGGAATTACAGGCCTGTCAGCCTGACCTCAGTGCCAGGCAAGGTTATGGAACGGGTCATCTCGAGTGCGATCACACAGCACTTACAGGATGGCCAGGGGCTCAGGCCTAGCCAGCATGGATTTAGGAGGGGCAGGTCCTGCCTGACCAACCTGATCTCCTTCTATGATCAGGTGACCCGCCTGGTGGACGTGGGGAGGCCTGTGGATGTGGTCTACCTGGACCTCAGCAAGGCCTTTGACACAGTCCCCCACAGCAAACTCCTGGCCAAGCTGGCAGCCCATGGCTTGGACAGGAGCACACTGCGTTGGGCTAGGAACTGGCTGGAGGGCCGAGCCCAGAGAGTGGTGGTGAATGGTGCCACATCCAGCTGGCGGCCTGTCACTAGTGGTGTGCCCCGAGGATCAGTGCTGGGCGCATGCTTTTCAACATCTTTATTGATGATCTGGATGAGGGCATTGAGTCCATCATCAGTAAATTTGCAGATGACACCAAGCTGGGGGCAGGAGTTGATCTGCTGGAGGGCAGAGAGGCTCTGCAGAGAGACCTCGACAGGCTGGACAGATGGGCAGAGTCCAATGGCATGAGATTGAACACATCCAAGTGCCGGGTTCTGCACATTGGCCATAACAACCCCAGGCAGCGCTACAGGCTGGGGTCAGAGTGGCTGGAGAGCGGCCAGGCAGAGAGGGACCTGGGGGTGCTGGTTGATGGGAAGCTGAACATGAGCCAGCAGTGTGCCCAGGCAGCCAAGAGGGCAAACCGCATCCTGGCCTGCATTAAGAATAGTATGGCCAGCAGGAGCAGGGAGGTCATTGTGCCCTGTACTCTGCTTTGGTTAGGCCGCACCTTGAGTACTGTGTCCAGTTCTGGGCCCCTCAGTTTAAGAAGGACATTGAGACACTTGAACGTGTCCAGAGAAGGGCAACAAGGCTGGTGAGAGGCCTTGAGCACAAGCCCTATGAGGAGAGGCTGAGGGAGCTGGGGCTGTTTAGCCTGGAGAAGAGGAGGCTCAGGGGCGACCTCATTGCCCTCTACAACTACCTGAAGGGTGGTTGTAGCCAGGTGGGGGTTGGTCTCTTCTCCCAGGCAACCAGCACCAGAACAAGGGGACACAGTCTCAAGCTGCACCAGGGGAAGTTTAGGCTGGAGGTGAGGAGAAAGTTCTTCACCGAGAGAGTGATTCGTCATTGGAATGGGCTGCCCAGGGAGGTGGTTGAGTCTCCGTCCCTGGAGGCGTTCAGGAGGGGACTGGATGTGGCACTTGGTGCCATGGTCTAGTTGTGAGGTTATGGTTACAGGCTGGACTCGATGATCTTCAAGGTCTCTTCCAACCTTGGTAATTCTATTCTATTCTATTCTATTCTATTCTATTCTATTCTATTCTATTCTATTCTATTCTATTCTATTCTATTCTATTCTATTCTAAGAGAAGGCTCTGGGAAGACCTTAGAGCAGTCTTCCTGAAGGGGGCTACAGGAGAGCTGGGCGGGGACTTTTGATGAGGGCTGGGAGTGGCAGGATGAGGGACAATGGCTTTGACTGGAAGAGGGGAGATCGAGACAGGAGATTAGGAGGAAACTGGAACAGGTTGCCCAGGGAGATTGTGGATGCCCCCTCCCTGGAAGTGTTCAAGGCCAGGTTGGATGAGGCCTTGAGCAACCCGGGCTGGTGGGAGGTGTCTCTGCCCATGGCAGGGTAGTTAGAACTGGATGATCTTCAAGACTCTTCCTTCCCACCACCTCTATGTTTCCCTGCTCATCATCTGTCTTCTTCCCTGTGGGCTGGACAGTCCTTTCCATGCAGAGAGCTCCCCAGGTGTAATCTTGCCCATGACATGTAGGACAGCCCTGCAGTGTCACTGGTCTGAACTGGGAACACACTTCACCCTGGAGGGGCTAAGGCCCCTTGGTTTTTTGCTTGTATGACTCACTGGTGGCTCATAGACATCCTCTGGTTAACTAATACACTCACATCTTTCTGCTCCTCTCTCGTTTCCAACTGATGAGCTCCCAGTTTAGAGCAGAATTTCTTGTTAATCCCCAAGTGCATGACCTTGCATTTAGTAGTCTTAAATTTCATCCCATTTCCTTTACTCTCGTCTTCAAGATTATGCAGTTCTCCATGTATGGTATTGTGATCCTCCTTTACTTTGCTGACGGCTCCTAAATTTATGAGGACTAGAAAAATTGACAGGAAACTTAAGGCCAAGCCTGGCTGCCAGCTCACCTTGGCTAGGAAGGGTGGATGGGGGTGAAATTCCCCCAGCTACGCACGGGGGGATGGTGGTAAACCCGGGTGCAGAGGACTGCAAGCAAAAAGCAAGCAACTGCCTGGCCCTGCAGTCGTGCTCTTCCTAAAGTAATCACCCAGCTCAGGATCTACCAGAGTGGAAAAGCTCTTCTCTGGAAAAGATCAATCAGACCCATTGCTCTCTTCAACCAGGAGATGGTTGAGTTGGTGGTGAAACACCAGTGGGCTGTTAACGTGCCTGGGAGCTCACAGGATCACAGGATGTTAGGGGTTGCAAGGGATCTCTGGAGATCATAAAGTCCAACCCCCCTGCCAGAACAGGACCAGAGAATCCAGCACAGGTCACACAGGAACACATCCAGAGAGGGCTTGAATGTCTCCAGAGAAGGAGACTCTACAACCTGTCTGGGCAGCCTGTTCCAGTGCTCTGGGACCCTCACAGGGAAGAAGTTCCTCCTCATCCTGAGGTGGAACATCCTGTGCTGTAGTTTATATCCCTTGCCCCTTGTCCTATATCCCTTGCACCCTTGTCAGGGTGCAACTGTGCCCTCCCTCTTGACCCCCAGCCCTCAGATATTTATAGACATTTATTAAATGCTCTCTCAGCCTTCTCTCCAGACTAAACAGCCCCAGGACTCTCAGCCTCTCCTCGCCAGGCAGTGCTCCATTCCCCAAATCATCCTCACAGCCCTCCCTTGGACTCTCTCCAGCAGATCTCTGTCCCTCCTGAACTGGGGATCCCAGAGCTGGATGTAACATTCCAGGTGTGCTCTCACCAGGGCAGAGTAGAGAAAAGGGGAGGAGAAGCTCCCTGGATCTGCTGGACACACTCCTCTGAATGCACCCCAGAAGCTGAGGTGGGAGAGTGGCAAACTGCTGAGACAGCTGAGATGGTGCTGGTCCATCCAGCCCAGGGCATACAGAGGTGGTGGGAGGCAGACGCTCACAGTGACTTCCTCTCAGTGGCTGCCCAGTGCAAAGCAACACCCCTCTGCCAAAGCAGGGAACCCTCTGCCTGGAAGGTGCCTGCACCACACCTGCTGTTACTGGCAGCGGCTCTGCAGTCGTGTCAAATTCCCTGTGCCACATGTCTCCCAACCTACAAAAGTATTGTTTGATCTGTTCATGCAGTGATTGGCAAAGGCACCCAACCCCTTTTGGATAGCTGAATTCACATCCAAAGTCAAAAGAAGAGACTCAGGGCTAGAGTCTGGGGAAATGCAAGAGACGCTGGTGGGGCACCAACTCTACAGACCATGTCTGTCTCTACCCCACCTTCTGCCTGCTTGGCTGTTTAAAGCTGGAGTTTATTTTCTTCTGTGTTTTCTCAAAAGACTTGCCCACCACCACATCTGAAACAAAGACCCCTGATCAGAGAGGGGTGTCTTCTGCTTCACATGCACAGACATGCCACTGCCTGCAGCTATTGGAAAGGAGGTTGGAACCAGGTGGGGCTTGGTCCCTTCTCCCTAGAAAGAAGTGAGAGGATGAGGGGAAATGGCAGCAGGAGAGGTTTAGTTTGGACACACCAAGGAACTTCTTCACTGAAAGGGTTGTCAAAGACTGGCACAGGATGCACAGGGAGGTAGCTGAATCCCCACCCTGGAAGGCATTTCAAAGACACAGAGATGTGGTGCTGAAGGACATGGTTTAGCCCCAGCCTTGGTAGAGTTAGAGAATGGTTGGACTGGATGAGCTTAAAGGTCTTTTGCAAGCAGAACAATTCAGTGATCCTGCGGTTCCATGACCCTGTGTTTCTGTGATCCTGTGCTTCTGAGATCCTGTGACCCTGTGTTTCTGCAATCCTGCACTTCTGTGATCCTGTGCTTATGTGATCCTGTGTTTCTGTGATCCTGTGTTCCTGTAATCCTGTGCTTCTGTGATCCTGTGCTTCTGCGATCCTGTGATTCTGCGATCCTGTGTTTCTGCGATCCTGTGATTCTGTGATCCTGTGTTCCTGTGATCCTGTGCTTCTGTGATCCTGTGATCCTGTGTTCCTGTGATCCTGTGCTTCTGTGATCCTGTGTTTCTGCGATCCTGTGATCCTGTGTTTCTGCGATCCTGTGCTTCTGTGATCCTGTGTTCCTGTGATCCTGTGTTACTGTGTTGCTGTGTTTCTGTGATTCTGTGATCCTGTGTTTCTGTGATCCTGTGTTCCTGTGATTCTGTGATCCTGTGATCCTGTGTTCCTGTGTTGCTGCATTCCTGTGATTCTGTGATCCTGTGTTCCTGTGTTGCTGTGTTCCTGTGATCCTGTGATCCTGTGTTCCTGTGATCCTGTGTTCCTGTGTTGCTGTGTTTCTGTGATTCTGTGATCCTGTGTTCCTGTGATCCTGTGTTACTGTGTTGCTGTGTTTCTGTGATTCTGTGATCCTGTGTTTCTGTGATCCTGTGTTCCTGTGATTCTGTGATCCTGTGATCCTGTGTTCCTGTGTTGCTGCATTCCTGTGATTCTGTGATCCTGTGTTCCTGTGTTGCTGTGTTCCTGTGATCCTGTGATCCTGTGTTCCTGTGATCCTGTGTTCCTGTGTTGCTGTGTTTCTGTGATTCTGTGATCCTGTGTTCCTGTGATCCTGTGTTACTGTGTTGCTGTGTTTCTGTGATTCTGTGATCCTGTGTTCCTGTGATCCTGTGTTCCTGTGATCCTGTGTTACTGTGTTGCTGTGTTTCTGTGATTCTGTGATCCTGTGTTTCTGTGATCCTGTGTTCCTGTGATTCTGTGATCCTGTGATCCTGTGTTCCTGTGTTGCTGTGTTCCTGTGATCCTGTGTTCCTGTGTTTCTGTGATTCTGTGATTCTGTGATCCTGTGTTCCTGTGTTGCTGTGATCCTGTGTTCCTGTGTCCCTGTGATCCTGTGTTCCTGTGTTCCTGTGATCCTGTGTTCCTGTGTTCCTGTGATCCTGTGATTCTGTGATCCTGTGTTTCTGTGATCCTGTGTTCCTGTGCTTCTGTGATTCTGTGATCCTGTGATCCTGTGTTCCTGTGTTGCTGTGTTCCTGTGTTGCTGTGATCCTGTGATTCTGTGTTCCTGTGTTCCTGTGTTCCTGTAATCCTGTGTTCCTGTGATCCTGTGATCCTGTGTTGCTGTGTTCCTGTGTTTCTGTGATCCTGTGTTCCTGTGTTGCTGTGTTTCTGTGATTCTGTGATCCTGTGTTTCTGTGATCCTGTGTTCCTGTGATTCTGTGATCCTGTGATCCTGTGTTGCTGTGTTCCTGTGATCCTGTGTTCCTGTGATCCTGTGTTGCTGTGTTCCTGTGATCCTGTGTTCCTGTGTTGCTGTGATCCTGTGATCCTGTGTTCCTGTGATCCTGTGTTGCTGTGTTCCTGTGATCCTGTGTTGCTGTGTTCCTGTGATCCTGTGTTCCTGTGTTGCTGTGATCCTGTGATCCTGTGTTCCTGTGATCCTGTGATCCTGTGCTTCTGTGATCCTGTGTTCCTGTGTTGCTGTGATCCTGTGATCCTGTGTTTCTGTGATCCTGTGTTCCTGTGTTGCTGTGATCCTGTGTTCCTGTGTTGCTGTGATCCTGTGATCCTGTGTTTCTGTGATCCTGTGTTCCTGTGATCCTGTGTTCCTGTGATCCTGTGATCCTGTGCTTCTGTGATCCTGTGTTTCTGTGATCCTGTGTTCCTGTGTTGCTGTGATCCTGTGATCCTGTGTTCCTGTGATCCTGTGATCCTGTGTTTCTGTGATCCTGTGATCCTGTGCTTCTGTGATCCTGTGTTTCTGTGATCCTGTGTTCCTGTGTTGCTGTGATCCTGTGATCCTGTGTTCCTGTGATCCTGTGATCCTGTGTTTCTGTGATCCTGTGTTCCTGTGATCCTGTGATCCTGTGTTTCTGTGATCCTGTGTTCCTGTGTTGCTGTGATCCTGTGTTGCTGCGATCCTGTGATGTTTCTGGCTCAATGGGAACTGCCTGAGACATTTCTCTCCAAACTCCTCAGTGCCAGGAGACCTCCTTCCTAGCCGCAGGCCTCAAGTGGCTTGCTTCCCCTCAGAGACCCCATCTGCCTCTGCAAAATCCCCTGTCTGCATGGAGTTAGCCTCTCACCTCTCCCCATCTCAGCTGGGAGTGCAACTGTTTTGCACTAAGCAGTTAGCCAAGGGGATTCAGCCCTCCCAATCAGCACAACTAAAGCATGAAATGAGGACACGGAGCGCCGGAGCCAGCGGGGAGGGGGTCGTGTGCTGCTTCTCCTGCATCACCAAAAAATACAGATGGAGATATATATATATATATATATATATATATATATAAAAGACATAATGGTAAATAATTTTTTTTGAAGGAAGAAAGCAGAGCTTTTTGCATTATGATGTCTTCTGGCCAGGCCTCAAAATGCTCTATTTTTACACACCTCCCCATGTCCCCCCCAGCCTTGTCCCCTCCCCCTCCTCCTCCTCCTCTTTCTTGCACAGGCAAAGTTCTTGAATCAGCAGATTCTGAGCTGGGGAGCGGTAAAGAGCTATTGAGGGACAGACTCTGATAGCATTACAACCATCCATGGAGCCATTTTCTGTGGCGAATCGCTGAGTTCTACCTGGTTATCTCCTGCCTTGCACATCACTTCCGAATGACATGCTCTCAGTCTGGGCAAAAAATGAGAGGGGCTTTTTTTAAGAGCTGGGATTTCAATAATATGTGACGAAAGGAGGAGATTACTTTCTGAGGTGGGAGAAGGCAAGAGAGGGGGAGCGAGGGAGAGGGAGATGAAGAGCAAGTTCTTGGTCCTTTATGGACTTTCTTAGAGAGGCTTCTTTCGTGGTGGTAAAGGCAGCCCCAAGTCGCCTTTGTTTGGAAGACTTCCCAACCTTTATCCCCTGCTGAATGGGGCTGGGAGGATCCTGGAATGGCTCAGGTTGGAATGGACCTGAGAGATCATCTACTCCAACCTCCCCACCATGGGCAGGGACACCTCTCCAAGCAGTACAGTACAGTACAGTATTACCAAGGTTGGAAGAGACCTTGAAGATCATCGAGTCCAACCTGTAACCACAAACCTCACAACTAGACCATGGCAGCAAGTGCCACATCCAGTCCCCTCTTGA
>CM066589.1:6105000-6260000 GCA_033816785.1 Picus viridis
GCATTTGTAGCTGATGAAAGCAGGCAAGCCCTTAAGGAGGTGCTGGATGCTGGATCCCACTGCAGGAGAAGTGTGAAAGGGCTTCAGGAGGATGTTGACTTGCTGGAGCATGCCCAGAGAAGGGCAACAAAATTGGTGAGGGGCTTGGAACACAAGCCCTATGAGGAGAGGCTGAGGGAGCTGGGCTTGCTTAGCCTGGAGAAGAGGAGATTGCTCTCTACAACTACCTTAAGGGAGGTTGTAGACAGGCAGAGGTTGGTCTCTTCTCCCAGGCAGCCAGCACCAGAACAAGAGGACACAGTCTCAGGCTGCTCCAGGGGAGGTTTAGGCTGGCGGTTAGGAGGAAATTCTACACAGAGAGAGTGATTGCCCATTGGAATGGGCTGCCCGGGGAGGTGGTGGAGTCACCATCATTGGAAGTGTTCAGGAGGGGACTTGATAGGGTGCTTGGTGCCATGGTTTAGTTGATTAGGTGGTGTTGGATGATAGGTTGGATGAGATGATCTTGAAGGTCTCTTCCAACCTGGTTTGGTCTATTCTATTCTATTCTATTCTATTCTATTCTATTCTATTCTATTCTATTCTATTCTATTCTATTCTATTCTATTCTATTCTATTCTATTCCATTCCATTCCATTCCATTCCATTCCATTCCATTCCATTCCATTCCATTCCATTCCATTCCATCTGCTGTTCCATCTGTGGGGCCAGGGCTGTGGAATTTCTTCCCCACACTGCTGTCATGCAGGTAAGGATGAGGTGCTGGTGCAAGTCTGGGGCTTGCAAGTCTGGTTAGGAGATTGGTGGAGAAAGAGGAGCAGGGTCATAAAGAGTAGGTCCTCTGTAAGGCACCTAATACATCATTAGATAGCTTCCAAAAAACAAAAGCCCCAAACCAAAAACCAGCAAAGAAAACACCCCTAACTTTTTCAATAACCAAACCTTCCATTAAAAAATGGCCCTAATGTCCGTGCCAGGATGTGGGCAGAATGGGTAGGAGGCATCTGACTGCATTTGTGCTGTCCCCACTCCTCCCTTGGTGATGGCTGGTTGCTATCCGGGAGCCAGCCCAGGCAGCTCAGGGCCACCTCCCCTCTTGCCTGGTGACCACATTTGGTGATGGCAGTCAGCATGTTCAGTTCTGTTCACTGCTGAAACAGGAGCAGGCTCACAGGATGTCAGGGGTTGGAAGGGACCTCTGGAGATCGTTGAGTCCAACCCCCTGCCAGAGCAGGAGCAGAGAATCCAGCACAGGTCACACAGGAACACATCCAGACAGAGCTGGAAAGGCTCCAGAGAAGGAGACTCCACAACCTCTCTTGGCAGTGTTCTGTGACCCTCACAGTGAAGAAGTTCCTCCTCATGTTGAGGTGAAACCTCCTGTACTGTACTTTCCATCCATGGCCCCTTGTCCTATCCCAGGGCACAAGTGAGCAGAGTCTGTCCCTGTCCCTTCATTCCTGACCCCCAGCCCTCAGCTATTGATAGACATTGATCAGATCCCCTCTCAGTCTTCTCTCCAGGCTGAACAGCCCCAGGCCTCTCAGCCTTTGCTCATCAGGCAGCGTTGCAGTCCCTTCATCACCCTTGCCGTGTCATGGGCATTCATTTCTGGTCCCTTTGGCTGCCCACCCTCAGCTCCACCACTGCCCTGCACCATCACAGCCTCCCTGTTCCTTGCTTTCATAAGGCAGACAGGCTCTGCAATAATTCCCTCCTCAATGTGCTCTGAGTAAAACCTTCCTGCATTTGCATCTCTTTTATTATTTTCAGCCCTGTGCTTTTATTTCCAATCAACACCTTGGGTATGATTTCCCTCCCCTGAGTGCCCAGCTGGGTCACTGCAGGTAATAAGTGGTTATTAGCTCTGGGCAGAGGCCCATGCATTCCTAACCAGGCAGTAGGAGATATTACAGGCAGGAAAATCACATTATTTTTAACTTCTTGTCCTTGGTGGGTTTGCAGCAGGTAGTTTTCTTTTTGGGTTTGTTTTGCTGGTTGAATTTCAAAGGGGCTAAAGGCTTGGAAGCACGGAAAATTCTTTATCCTTGTCATCCTGATCTCTGTCTTCTTCAGCACAACTGTTTCTTGGGGGTCACCATTTCTCTTGCAGTGCTTTGAAACCACGGTGGTGTTTTATTCTCCTTTCCTTTTCTGTTAAATCATAGAACCACAGAAATGCTTTGGTTGGAAGATCATCCAGTCCCACCTTCAACCCAACACCACCATAGCCACTAAACCCTCTCCCCAAGTGCCATGGCCACTCAGCTCTTGAACACCTCCAGAGATGGGCACTCCACCGCCTCCCAGTTTGTTTGTTTCCTTAGGGTGCGTTAAAACATTGTCATGTGTGACCCCAGTGTTTCCAAGGAGCACAAGGTGTGTTTCCTAATAGCAAAAGAAATGAGGGAAGGACAGAGAAGCAACCTCCTGGCCATGAGGTTTGCCTCCCAGCAGCTTCCCTTAGTCAATGGAGAAAAAGAAATTGTGGAACTGGGGAATTGTTTGGGTTGGAAAAGACTTCCAGCATCAACTGTCAACCTAAGACCATCATGGCCTTCAAACCACGTCCCCACGTGCTATGGCCACACATTTCTTGAACACTTCCAAGGATGGGGACTCCACCACCTCCCTGGGCAGCCTGTTCCAAGCCCTGGCCACTCCTGCAGCAAAGAAATGTTTCCTCATCTCCAACCTAACCCTCCCCTGGCACGATTTCAGGCCATTGCCTCTCCTTCTATCACCTGAGACTAGGGAGAAGAGACCAACCCCACCTGGCTGCAGCCCCCTGTCAGGCAGTTGTAGAGAGCAATGAGGTCTCCTCTCAGCCTCCTCTTCTCCAGACTAAACATCCCCAGCTCACTCAGCTGCTCCTCCCCAGCCCTGCTCTCCAGACCCTTCACTAGCTTTGTTGCCCTCCTCTGGACCTGCTCCAGCCCCTCAGTGTCCATCTTGGAATGAGGGCCTCAAAACTGAATGCAGCACTCAAGCTGTGGACTCACCAGCATTGAGTCCAGGGGGACAATCCCTGCCCTGCTCCTGCTGGCCACACCATTGCTGATCCAGGCCAGGATGCTGGTGCCCTTCTTGGCCACCTGGGCACTGCTGGCTCATCTCCAGCACTCCAAGGTCTTTCTCTCTGTGGACAATATTTTAGCCACAGTATCCCAAGCATGGAGCATTCATGGGGATGTCAGGACCCAAGTGCAAGACCCAGCCCTTGGCTTTGTTAGATGTCACCCAGCTGGCCTCAGCCCATTGATCCAGCCTGGATGGGTCTCTTTGCAGAGCCCTCCCACCTTCAAGCAGGTCAACACTCCCATCCAGTTTGGTATCATCTGCAATGAGGCTTGTCATAGAATCATTGAATTGTTAGGGTTGGAAGGGACCTCAAAGATCAGCCAGTTCCAACCCCTGCCATGGGCAGGGACACCTCACACTACAGCAGGTTGCTCACAGCCACATCCAGCCTGGCCTTCAAAACCTCCAGGGATGAGGCTTCCACCACCTCCCTGGGCAACCTGTGCCAGTCTCTCACCACCCTCATGGGGAACAACTTCTTCCTATCATCCAATCTGAATCTCCCCATTTCTAGCTTTGCTCCATTCCCCCCAGTCCTATCACTCCCTGACACCCTAAAAAGTCCCCCCCCAGCTTTCTTGTAGCCCCCTGCAGATACTGGAAGACCACAAGAAGGTCTCCTGGGAGCCTTCTCTTCTCCAGACTGCACAACCCCAACTCTCTCAGTCTGTCCTCACAGCAGAGGAGCTCCAGCCCTCTGCTCATCCTCGTGGCCCTTCTCTGGACACACTGCAGCACATCTTCAGATCTGTGCATTTCTTACACAAGTCCTTCATTGTTCAGCAGTTGAAGAGGTAAAATAAGGCTGCATGGTCATCAGGGGTGTAGTACATTAAGTACATTATGGGGTCTACTGCCTGTTTCATTCTGCATAATGAGACTGGGAAGTCTAGAGGACACCTTTTCATCTTTTTTTCACAACAATAATAATAACTAAACTGATAACAATGATTACTAAACTAATAATGACACTGGACCGCAGGATGTCAGGGGTTGGAAGGGACCTTCAGAGGTCATCAAGTCCAAACCTCCCTGCCAGAGCAGGACCATAGAATCCAGCACAGGTCACACAGGAACACATCCAGGTGGGTCTTGAAGGTCTCCAGAGCAGGAGACTCCACCACCTCTCTGGGCAGCCTGCTCCAGGGCTCTGGGACCCTCACAGAGGGTCACATAATGATGATAATAATAATAATGATAATGATGGTAATGATGATGATAATCATCATCATCATCCTCCTCCACAGGAAAGTATTTGGAGGAAGGCTTGGTTTCAATGCCTGTTTGTTAGCCAGACTGGCCAGCTGAAATGAAGCTTTCCAAGGCATCTTCTCAAGGAGGAGGACCCTGGCACCTTGTCCCACGTTGCTACAGCTGCTGTCTGTTGCAGCTGCCAGGATGTACCTGGGTCCTGACATCTTCTTGCAGCTACCAAGCATGTTTCTAGATCAAACTGATCTCCATGGCTGAGGATTGATCAATGAATGGTCTGGGTTGGAATGGACCTTCAAAGGGTCGTCCAGTCCAATCCCCTCTGCAGTCAGCAGGGACATCCTCAACTAGGTCAGGTTGCCCAGAGCCCTGGCAAGCCTCAACTGTGTTGATACCACCCTGTGTGGTATCACAGATGGAGAAAAAGCCAAACTCAGACAAGCCTGGGACAGCTGCCTTCACTTCACTTCAGCAGAGACCATCACCTCTGCCAGGCTGAGTTTGGATTTCGGGTGTGCCCTGACCCCCTGCTTCACCCACTTGGGGTCTTGCCTTGCTCGCTCTCCAAATGTGGATGCTGCCCTCACGCAAGTCTGACAAAGCCAAGCTCGCAGAGGAGCAGCAGGCAGGGAGTGGTGTGCCATCTAGTGTGCACTGCTTGCTGAAGAAAACGGTTGTCCTCTGCACCCTGCTCAGGGTGATCCCGCTCTGGCAGGCAGGTTGGACTCAACGGTCTCCGGAGGTCCTTTCCAGCCCCCTCGTCCTGTGATTCTGTGGCTCTGGTATTTAGTGCTCAGCTGCAAACAGCAGCTCCTTCAGCTCTGTGGGGTTTAACACGGCTCTCTTCAGGATTTTACATAGAATTTCATCCCTCAAGGCTGGACACACCCTAGGCCAGGCAGGAGGTCTGCTTGAAATCCAGTGGTTTGGGTCTGGAGCAGTCCTTCAGAAAAGGACTTGGGGGTGCTGGGGGGTGAGAAGATGGACAGGAGCCAGCAATGGGCACTGGCAGAAGGCCAGTGGCAGCCTGGGCTGCATCCAAAGCAGTGTGGCCAGAGATGGAGAGAGGGGCCCCTTCTGCACTGCTCTACTCTGCTCAGACTTCACCTGAAGTGCTGTGTCCAGCTATGGAACCCCCAACACAAGAAGGACATGAACCTGATGGAGAGGGTCCAGTGGAGGCCACAAAGATGTTTAGAGGATTGGAGCACCTCTCCTATGGGGACAGGGTGAAAGAGCTGGAGCTGTTCAGCCTGGAAAAGAGAAAGCTCCAGGGGGACCTTAGAGCAACCTTTCCATACCTGAAAGGGACCTCCAGGAAGGCTGTAGAGGGACTGTTTAAAAGGGCCTGTGGTGATAGGACGAGGGGCAATGGTTTGAAAGTGGAGCAGGGGAGATTAAGGCTGGACATCAGGAGGAAGTTCTGCACAGTGAGGGTGGTAAGCTAGGGGTTTGCTTGAGGCTCCATCCCTGGAGACATTCAAGATTAGACTCAATGTGGCTCTGGGCAGCCTGCTCTAGCTGGAGGTGTCCCTGCTGGCTGCAAGGGGACTGGATAAGATGACCTCTAGAGGTCTCTTCCAACCCGATGCAACCTGTGAATCTGGAGCACGTGGCCCACAAAGAGAAACCTTGCAGGCTGCTGTTGGTGGAGGCTCTGTCCTCAGGGAGCCCCTGAACGCACCAGCAGGAGAGACCAATGCAGAACATTTGGTTTCCTCTGGTTTGTCCATGGGAAGATTCACCATGAGTTTCCCTCTGCTCCAGGTCACACTCAGCCCTGTCCTGATCTAATTGCAACATCACCTTCAGGTCCTATGTGCAGGAGCTCATGGGCACAGGACCTTTGGGCACAGGGCCAAACAGGATACTCAAGGGTGAACCCAGACTCCACCACACTTTCCATCAAACCCCACCAGAATAATGAGGCTGCCTTCACAGAAGGGCTGAAAGGAGCTGGAAGAACCCCCAAAGCCCTCAGGGAGGTGAGCACCCCCTTGCTGGTGTTGGATAGAGTAGGGAGGGTGAGCACCTTCTGGAAAGGCAGGGAGGGAAAGTCCAGAGGATCACAGGATGTCAGGGGTTGGAAGGGACCTCAGGAGATCATCAAGTCCATCCCCCTGCCAGAGCAGGACCATAGAATCCAGCACAGGTCACACAGGAACACATCCAGATGGGACTTGAAAGTCTCCAGAGAAGGAGACTCCACAACCTCTCTGGGCAGCCTGCTTCAGTGGTCTGTGACCCTTACAGCAAAGAAGTTCCCCCTTGTGGAACCTCCTGCGCTGCAGCTTACATCCATTGCTCCTTGTCCTATCCCAGGGAGCAAATGAGCAGAGCCTGTCCCCTCCCTTCTCAGATATTTATAAACATGTATTAAATCCCCTCTCAGTCTTCTCTTTTCCAGACCAAAGAGCCCCAGGTCCCTCAGCCTCTCCTCACCAGGCAGGGCTCCAGTCCCCTAATCATCCTTGTCGCCCTCTGCTGGTCCCTCTCCAGCAGCTCCCTCTCCCTCTTGAAGTGGGGAGCCCACGACTGAAAGAGTTGGGGCTGTTCAGTCTGGAGAAGAGAAGGCTCCGAGGTGACCTCATTGTGGCCTTCAAATATCTGAAGGGGGCCTACAAGAAGGCTGGGGAGGGACTTCTCAGGCTCTCAGGTAGTGATAGGACTAGGGGGAATGGAATGAAGTTGGAGGTGGGGAGATTCAGGCTGGAGGTGAGGAGGAAGTTCTTCCCCATGAGAGTGGTGAAGCCCTGGAATGGGTTGTCCAGGGAGGTGGTTGAGGCCCCATCCCTGGAGGTGTTTAAGGCCAGGCTGGATGAGGCTCTGGCCAGCCTGATCTAGTGTGGGGTGTCCCTGCCCATGGCAGGGGGTTGGAACTAGCTGATCCTTGTGGTCCCTTCCAACCCTGAGTGACTCTATGACACTCTGAGACTATGAACTGCACGCAGCACTCAGGATGAGTTACTCAAGTTGGGATGTCTGTGAGAACCCACCCTGGCACATGGCCAAGAATGGCCTTCTGGCATGATGTGCTCTTGGATTTTATGTAAATCAGTCAGCCAAGAGGACAGTTCAGAGCTCTGGATTAATTCCACTTTCTCCCTCTCCCTCCCTCCCTCTCTCTCTCTCTCTCTCTCTCTCTTTTTTTTTTTTTATTAGGAAAATAAAAGAGACTTTGAAATATTAAGAGAGAGGGGGATTAGAGCCCTCTCCTGCTCCCCCAGTCTTTCCTCCCCTATTAATTTCCACTTGATTAGAATTCTTTTTGAAGTATTTAACTGTGGACAATAGGCAAAAGGGAGGGTGAAGTTATTGAATATCAGTTAAACTGCATTAATATAAGCTCACTTCCAGCTTTTATATAGATCCTTCATATATATGTATAGTTTCCACCAGGAATAAAGTGGCCCTGGCCCTCCTCTCCTACCTCAAGTAATTATGATTGGGGAAAGGGGAAGGAAAAAGGCAAAAAAAAAAAAAAGAAAAAGAAACCCACTATAATGAAACTCTTAAACTTTAATAGCCCCATTTACAAATCCCCAGCTTAAAAATTTAACTGCTTTTAACAAGAAAAGTTTCAGAACTGTAGAAATTTGACATTTTAGGGTGGGGGTTTTTGCACTCCCCCCCCCCTTTTTTTTCCCCTCCCTTTCTTGCTGTGTTTGTTTGGTTTTGTTAAGATGGGAGGCACTTGCACGCTGTCAGACTTTGGAAGCCACACAGCATTTCACCAACAGTCCCCTCCCTGGCCCTGGTGAAAATTGGGGGCTGAGGGAGTCAGGAAGGAGGATAGAGGGCAGGGAGATGGAAGCATTCACCTCTGTGCCAACCAGGTGGCCCTGGTGGCCTCACCGAGGTCATGAGTGCAGCTGGCAAGCAGCTTCTGTCTTTGATGGCATGCTGCCTTTGATGGCATGCTCCTCAATGCTTCAGCATGTGCTCCTGGTGGCATCATCTAGGTCTTGGTGGCCTCACCTAGGCCTTGAAGAGCTGGCAAGCAGCTTCTGTCTTTGATGGCATGCCCCCAAATGCTTCACCATATGGTCCTGGTGGCCTCACCTAGGTCTTGAAGAGCTGGCAAGCAGCTTCTGTCTTTGATGGCATGCATCCAAATGCTTCACCATATGGTCTTGGTGGCCTCACCCAGGTCTTGAAGAGCTGGCAAGCAGCTTCTGTCTTTGCTGGCATGCACCCAAATGCTTCACCATGTGCTCTTGGTGGCCTCGCCTAAGTACTGAAGAGCTGGCAAGCAGCTTCTGTCTTTGATGGCAGGCACCCAAATGCTTCACCATATGGTCCTGGTGGCCTCACCTAGGTCTTGAAGAGCTGGCAAGTAGCTTCTGTCTTTGATGGCATGCACCTAAATGCTTCACCAAATGGCCCTGATGACATCACCCAGTCTTGAAGAGCTGGCAAGCAGCTCCTGTCTCTGAAGGCATGCTGCCTTTGATGGCATGCTCCTCAATGCTTCAGCATGTGCTCCTGGTGGCATCATCTAGGTCTTGGTGGCCTCACCTAGGTCTTGAAGGGTTAGAAAGCAGTATCTGTTGTTGCTGGCTTGCTCCCAAATGCTTCACCATGTGCTCCTGGTGGCCTCACCTAGGTCTTGGTGGCCTCACCTAGATCTTGAAGAGTTGGAAAGCAGTATCTGTTGTTGATGGCTTGCTCTTCAGTGCTTCACCATGTATTCCTGGTGGCATCACCTAGGCCTTGAAGACTTGGAAAACAGCTTTTGTTGTTGATGGCATGCACCCAAATGCTTCACCATATGGTCTTGGTGGCCTCACCTAGGTCTTGAAGAGCTGGCAAGCAGCTTCTGTCTTTGATGGCAGGCACCCAAATGCTTCACCATATGGTCTTGGTGGCCTCACCTAGGTCTTGAAGAGCTGGCAAGCAGCTTCTGTCTTTGATGGCAGGCACCCAAATGCTTCACCATATGGTCTTGGTGGCCTCACCTAGGTCTTGAAGAGCTGGCAAGCAGCTTCTGTCTTTGATGGCATGCCCCCAAATGCTTCACCATTACCCTGGGTGTGCGGCAACAGGCCCTGAGCTTTTATTTCCCCAGTGAAGACTAAATCCAAGACTGCCGATGGATGGCTGCGAGTCCCACCACAGGCAGGGCAGGGTGTCTACGCCGTGGTCATTTTGCCCCTCCTGGACTCATCACCTGCCAGGAGCCAAGCTCCACTTCTGGGGGTTTTATTTTGAAACCTGTCCTTTTTGGAGACCAGATTTAGAGATCTCCATCCAGAGTCATAAATCCTCTCAGCTAACCCAAGAGCTGCAGATTGATTTACAAGCCACGACCTCTCGCATCAGATTTCACTCTCTGGCTGACTTCTGAGACGTTCAATTGGCTTAGGAGTCAGGAAATAGATGTACAAATCCTTATAAAGACCCACCCCAACATCATCACACGTCATGCCAAGAAGTTCTAAGCCAAAAAAACACCTCCCAGCACCAACCAACCAAACCCAAGCCCCCCCACACACACCCCCAAAATAAGATGTTTGCAAATCTTTTCACAGAATCATAGAATCAGCCAGGTTGGGAAAGAGCTCAGAGATCATCAAGTCTAACCTATTAACTAACACCTAACACCTCCTGACAACTAAACCATGGCTCCAAGTGCCACATCCAAGCCTTTTCTGAACACCTCCAGGGCTGGGGAATCCACCACCTCCCTGGGCAGCACATCTCAATGGCCAATTACTCTTTCTGGGAAGAACTTTCTCCTCCCCTCCAGCCTAAACCTCCCCTGGTGCAGCTTGAGGAAAAATGCCAGAAGACCACAGCATCACCTTTTGTTTTCACAGAATCACAGGATGTTAGGGGTTGGAATGGACCTCCAGAGATCATCGAGTCCAACCCCACTGCCAGAGCAACACCACCCAGGGCAGGTCACACAGGAACACAGTGCTCCATCACCCTCACATTAAAGAACTTTCTCCTCATCTTGAGGTGGAAGTTGTTGGGTTCCAGTTTGTGTCCATTGCCCCTTGTCCTGTCACAGGACACCACTGCAAAGAGCCTGGCCCCTTCTGCTTGACAGGCACTCTTCAGATGTTTACAGACAAGAGTAAGATGTCCTCTCAGCCTTCTCTTCTCTAGACTGAAGAACCCCAGGTGTCTCAGCCTTCCCTCACCAGACAGATGTCCCTCTTTGCTTATCAGAATGACATCAGTCACATGGACAAGCCACTGGTCATGGTCGGTGTTCAGTTGGGATGGAGCAGAATACAGACTAGAGAATTAACCAGGTTGGAAGAGACCTTTGAGATCGAGTCCAGCACCATCTCAACTAAACCATCACTAAACTAAACCAAGGTTGGAAGAGACAAAGATCTAAACCTGTCACCACAGACCTCATGACTAGACCATCATCCACGTCTCCCCTTTCCAGGGATGGGGAAACACTTCCAGGGATGGTGACTCCACCACCTCCCTGGGCAGCTTGAGACTGTGTCCTCTTGTTCTGGTGCTGGTTGCTAGAGAGAAGAGACCATTCAATGGCCAATCTCTTCTCTCTCTCTCTGTGATGAATTTCTTCCTGTGAAGAATTTCTTCCTGAACATCAGCCTAAACCTCCCCTGGCACAGCTTGAGACTGTGTCCTCTTGTTCTGCTGCTGGCTGCCTGTGAGAAGAGACCAACCTCCCTACCTGGCTACAACCTCCCTTCAGGGAGTTGTGAGAAGAGACAACCTGAACCTCCCTTCAGGGAGTCTCCCCTGAGCCTCCTCTTCTCCAGGCTAAACAACCCCAGCTCCCTCAGCCTCTCCTCACAGGGCTGTGCTCAAGGCCTCTCCCCAGCCTCGTTGCCCTTCTCTGGACACGTTCAAGAGTCTCAATGTCCTTCTTAAACTGAGGGGCCCAGAACTGGACACAAGGTGTGGCCTAACCAGCACTGAGTCCAGGGTCAGAATGACTTCCCTGCTCCTGCTGGCCACACTATTCCTGATCCAGGCCAGGATGACGTTGACCCTCTTGGGCACCTGGGCACACTGCTGGCTCCTATTCAGCTGCTCTTCATCAGTACCCCCAGGTCCCTTTCTGCCATTAGGAGTACAAGAGGCTGATGCATCAGGCAGCACTCTGAAGTCCTGTCACCATCCTGATGGGCTGTATAGATCCAGCTCTTCCACTGGAATGCAAAGCTGCGACCTGGAACTCTCTGTTGGCTTTTCTTTCTCTGGCTCAGCCTAACCTCTAGCTAGGCTGTAGGATACACCAAGAGCTGGGATGATTCCATGATCACCAATGCCAATGGACAAGAGACAACCATTGCTGCCAGCCATGAGAACACAACAGCAACCACCAGGATAGGAGGAGGGACACAAGGAAATCACAGAATCACAGCAATTTAGAAGGGACTTCAGAAGATCATCCAGTCCAACCCTCCTGCCAGAGCAGGATCACCCAGGGCAGGTAAGAGAGGGACACACCCAGGTTGGTTTGGAATGTCTCCAGAGAAGGAGACTCCACAACCTCTCTGGGCAGCCTGCTCCAGGGCTCCAGAACCCTCACAGTGAAAACATTTTCCTTTCTGCTCCCATGGAACCTCCAGCTTGCACCCATTGTCCCTTGTCCTGTCACTGGGCATCACTGAGCAGAGTCTGGCTCTGTCCCCCCTACTGCTCTGCACATCTTTATCACCAGCAATGAGGGCAGCCCTCAGGCTCCTCTGCTCCAAGCTACAGAATCCCAGCTCCCTCAGCCTGTCTTCAGCAGGCAGACGTTCCACTGCCTTCAGCATCTTTATGCTGGACTCATTCAAGCAGTTCCCTGAGGTCCTTCATGAACTGAGGAGCCCAGAACTGGACACAATATTCCAGATGTGACCTCACCGGGGCAGGCAAATGGCCTCATGTTGCCCCAGGGGAGGTTTAGGTTGGACATTAGAAGAATCTTCTTCACTAAAAGGGTTCTCAAACACTGGCACAGGTTCCTCAGGGTGGTGGTTGGATGCCCATCCCTGGAGGTGTTTGGAAGAGGCAAATGTGTGGTGCTGAGGGACAGGGGTTAGCTGAGGGACAGGGGTTAGCATGATCTCAAAGTACTTTTCCAGCTCAAATGATTCTATGATTACCATGGCTGCAATGGAGATCTTTTAATTAAGATGCTTTCAAGGCCAGGCTGGATGTGGCTCTGGGCAGCCTGATCTAGGGTGAGGTGTCCCTGCCCACGGCAGGGGTTGGAACTGGCTGATCCTTGAGGTCCCTTCCAACCCTGACAATTCTGTGATTCTCCATCCCATCTCCTGGGACAAGCTTAGCAGCAAAGTAATCACAACTCTTGGTCTTGTGCTCTTACAAATGCATGGGAAACTGTCCAACAGATGTATTTTTGTGGTGCCTCCATTGTGGTTTGCTGGCCCCTGCCTGAAGGGCAAAGAAAAGGAATTTTATATCTGCTTGTAGAGAATTTGTTAGAGAGCATTGTCAAAGTGTCCTGATGCTTCCCAGCAGATCTAGGGAGGTTCTTCTCCCCTCTGCTTTGCTCTGCTGAGACCACAGCTGCAATCCTGTGTCCAGCTCTGGGCTCCCCAGTTCAAGAGGGACAGAGACCTGCTGGAGAGAGTCCAAGGGAGAACCACAAGGATGCTTAGGGGACTTGAGCATCTCCCCTGTGAAGAGAGACTGAGAGCCCTGGGGCTGTTTAGTCTGGAGAAGAGAAGGCTGAGAGGGATCTGATCAATATCTATCAATATCTGAGGGGTGGGTGTCAAGTGGAGGGGGCCAAGCTCTTTGGGTGGTGCACAGGAATAAGACAAGGAAAAATGGATACAAACTTGAACACAAAGTTTCAGCTCAACATGAAGAGAAACTTCTTTACAGTAAGGCTGATGAAGCCCTGGAACAGGCTGCCCAAAGAGGTTGTGGAGTCTCCTTCTGGAGACATTCAAACCCCACCTGGATGCATTCCTCTGCAGACTCCCTTGGGTGATCCTGCTCTGGCAGGGGGTTGGAATGGATTACCTCTGGAGGTCCCTTCCAACCTTTAACATTCTGTGATCCTCTGATTCTCTGAGGTGGGACCTCTGCACCAGGTTCACCAAAGAAACACTCTATGATGAGCTGTTTCCATCCCAAAGTGCTGGTAATCACAGAATCACAGAATCACCAAGGTTGGAAGAGACCTCAAAGATCATCAAGTCCAACCTGTCACCACAGACCTCCTGACTAAACCATAGCTCCAAGTGCCGTGTCTAGTCCCTTTTTGAACACCTCCAGGGATGGTGACTCCACCACCACCCTGGACAGCACATTCCAATGGCCAAAAACTCTGTCTGTGAAAACTTTCTCCTTGCCTCGATGCAATCTCCCATCTTCCACAAGGTTCTGCAGAGATACTTGGAGCAAACAAGAAATGTCTGCCACATCTGATGTTAAAATGTGCGAAAGAGCCTTCAGAAGCCAAAGGTTTCTCTTCCACTCCCACCCACCCTCCTTGTGTTTTTTGACTCCTTCTTCTTCCAGGCTGGGATCAGAGTGGCTGGAGAGCTGCCAAACAGAGAGGGACCTGGGGGTGCTGATTGACAGATGCCTAAACATGAGCCAGCAGTGTGCCCAGGTGGCCAAGAAGGCCAATGGCATCCTGGCCTACATTAGGAATAGTGTGGCCAGCAGGAGCAGGGAAGTCTTTGTGCCCCTGTACTCTGCATTGGTTAGGCCACACCTTGAGTACTGTGTCCAGTTCTGGGCCCCTCAGTTTAGGAAGGACATTGAGACGCTTGAATGTGTCCAGAGAAGGGCAACGAGGCTGGGGAGGGGGTCTGGAGCACAGCCCTGTGAGGAGAGGCTGAGGGAGCTGGGGTTGCTTAGCCTGGAGAAGAGGAGGCTCAGGGGAGACCTCATTGCTCTCTACAACTACCTGACGGGTGGTTGTAGCCAGGAAGGGGTTGGCCTCTTCTCTCTAGCAACCAGCCCCAGAACAAGAGGACACAGTCTCAAGCTGCACCAGGGGAGGTTTAGGCTCGAGGTGAGGAGAAAGTTCTTCACAGAGAGAGTTGTTAGCCATTGGAATGTGCTGCCCAGGGAGGTGGTGGAGTCACCATCCCTGGAGGTGTTCAAGAGGGGATTGCACGTGGCACTTGGAGCCATGGTTTAGTAGTCATGAGGTGTTGGGTGCCAGGTTGGACTTGATGACCCTTGAGGTCTCTTCCACCCTTATTGATTCTATGATTCTGTGATTCTGCCTGCCAGTGCTATCCTTTCGCCATCCACCTCTTCCACCACCTGCCCTCGAGGAGCTAGGAATGATAATATTGCAACGCCTGGAATAAACATTGCCAGCTTTACCTCTACCAGGCAGTCAGAAAGGCTGAGGATAGAATAAATAAATTAATAGGGGGGCGGGGGTTGAAGAGAAAAAAAAGGCATTTTCTCATTTATCTGTGAGCAGGAAAGAGAGAGAGAGAGAAAAGAGTTGGCTATTAAAGATCCTCATAGCCACAGGCAAATTCCAGCCTCATCTCCTTGCAGAGACCTCTTTAAAGAAAAAGCAGGAGAGATTACTCCAGTGGTTCAAGGTGCTATCGAGCTTTAACCAGGGACAATTACAAGGCTCCACTTGGAGCCTCTGAGACGATGCTTTCCTCTGATAAGGTTGAAGGGGAATAATGGAAGGAGGGAAGTGATAATGGACTGCTGAATGGGTGGGTTGTGGTATCATTGCCATAGAGCCTGGAGACACAGGAGCAGCTTCTTCTGCGGAGGAGCTCTGTGTTTATTCCCTTCCCCCCCCGCCAGTTTGTTTCTATTTTCCCTGCCTGAGAAAAAAAAATAAACTAAGATAAAATAAACCGAATCTCTGTACACACACTTCAGAGTGATGTGGTTTATTCCCCTCCCCTCCACCCCCAGCTCCAAGCAGCCCTGGCAATGCCACTCATCAACCTGCTTTATGCCATAAGAGTATTCTTCAAGCCAGCTGCTGTGCCTTGCCTTGCTCATCACTCCAGTTTGAGAGGTTTGGAGACCGTTTCTCCTGTTCTCTGCCTGTCACTGCTTCACTGAGGACCAGGCTGGCCCATGTGGCTCTGAACAGCCTGATCTAGTGTGAGGTGTCCCTGCCCACGGCAGGGAGGTTGGAACTGGATGATCCTTGAAGTCCCTTCCAACCCTAACAATTCTATGATGCTATGTGGCTGCTCCCCAAACACCCAAGGAATCACTAGCACCTTCACATGGTGGGCCAAGCCTAGGAGCCAGGGATGTCCACTCTGGAGTAGACAAGTGAGAGGAGCAATTTCACAGTATTACCAAGGTTGGAAGAGACCTCAAAGATCATCGAGTCCAACCTGTAACCACAAACCTCACGACTAGACCATGGCACCAAGTGCCACATCCAGTCCCCTCTTGAACGCCTCCAGGGACGGCGACTCAACCACCTCCCTGGGCAGCACATTCCAATGAATTCCAGTGAAGAGCTTTCTCCTCACCTCGAGCCTAAACCTCCCCTGGTGCAGCTTGAGACTGTGTCCCCTTGTTCTGGGGCTGGTTGCTAGGGAGAAGAGGCCAACCCCTTCCTGGCTACAACCACCCTTCAGGCAGTTGTAGAGAGCAATGAGGTCACCCCTGAGCCTCCTCTTCTGCAGGCTAAACAACCCCAGCTCCCTCAGCCTCTCCTCACAGGGCTGTGCTCAAGGCCCCTCCCCAGCCTTGTTGCCCTTCTCTGGACATGTTCAGGTGTCTCGATGTCCTTCTTAAACTGAGGGGCCCAGAACTGGACACAGTACTCAAGGTGAATGAATTTCTCTCTCTCCTCCTTCCCAGCTTTCAGGTGCTGGGGTTTTCCAGCTGGCACCGTTTCTCTTGGGAGCTAGGATCCTAAAAGCAGGACATTCTTCCCTAATGGCCAGGGAACAAAGAAGGAAACCTGCCTGGCTTGCTTTTCTCCACCATTCTAGCTAGAACACACAAGGTTGAACCTCAACAGGATGAGATGCTTCTTTGGTGTGAGGGTGCTGGAGGCCTGGAGCAGGCTGCCCAGAGAGGTTGTGGAGCCTCCTTTTCTGCAGACTTTCAAGAGCCATCTGGATGCATTCCTGTGTGACCTGCCCTGGGTGATTCTGCTCTGGCAAGGGGGTTGGACTTGATTCTGTGATCATTCACACGGAAAGCAACCAGGCAGCAAACCCAGTCATGGGTAGGGGATGAACGCTGTCACCGCTCTACCTCACACACCTCAAAGAGTGAGCTGAACCCTCCCATTTCTTCCCTTGCTGACCTTTCCTCACTAACCCTGTGGACCATGATTTGCTCTTCAGAAAACCAGCATTGCTGGCAGGCCACAGAGAGCATTGACCAAGCTTTCAATATATGTATATTTTCCCTGGAGATTTCTTTTCCTGGGCCAGATTCTAGCTGATAATTAATTTGGTGCAACATCCAACCAACAAACCAAGCCCATTGTTTTTCTCCTTTGATTAGGAGCCTCTTCTCTTTGGCAGATTCCTTCATGCCTCTCTTTCCTTTTTGGATGTATAAAATTAGATCAGGGTTTGATTTCTCTTCTTTTATCAAGGCAGGAGAGAGTTGCCTCTGTCTTTTCCTCTGTTACACTGAAAGCCAGCAAATACCATCAAAAAATCCCTCTTCAGGAAAGAAGGACTTCAGAAGGAAGAAAAACCCAACAAACAACAACCAAATGAAATCTTTCCTACATTGGAAGTGCAGAAACCCCTCTGATGTACACAAATACCGAGGTCTTTGTGCCACAAAGCATTTCTGCTCAGCCTAAGTTCCCTGAGAAGCTGGGCAAATCCTGGCCTGTGGGGGTGGAAGACCTCCAGACAGCATCCAAGAGAGCCTTTTGAGGGCTGGAGAGTCAACTCCAAAACCAGGCAGTCATTTGCTGCTATGTCTTGAGCAAACCCTGCAGAGAGGTGGTGGCAGGCACAGATCAAACCCCAGACCACACCACTGGCTCTAAAGAAATCACAGCACTGCTTCTGTGGTGGGGTTGCTCTCACCTGCTTTTGAATGCTGATAGTGGCAGCTGGTAAGCTGAGAGGTCCAAACTCACTGAGACAAAGATGCTTTCATGGCATCCAACCACCCTGAGGTCCAGAAATGTCCATTTTTCTCTGTTGAGAGAGGCCTAAACAAAGAGTTCAGGTGTAAACAAGGTGTAAAACTCTAGAGGCAATGAGATAAGGCCACATTTGAAGTATAATTCACTTGCCTCTTCTATTTCAAACCAGCAGGGGTCTGGGTTTTTAAGCAGATCTCTTTAGTGGGTGATGCTGACTCTGGTGTATGGATGGGGCTTTAAGGGACATAGGACAAGTTGAGAGATGAAGAAGAGATGATAAAACTATGACCCTCACAGCCCTACTCATGTCATGCTAGACCTCTATCTCTTTTCTCCTGTGTGCTTTGATGACAGCTCCTTAGGTGATAGCTCTTCATTGGGTGATAGCTCTTCATTGGGTGATAGCTCTTCAGCAAGCCAGAAGATTGCTTGCCCATGCAGGTCCTCAGCCCTTTTCTCTCTGAATTGAGGGGACAATTACTGAGGTTAATAGACCAGGAACACCTTCAGGGTGATGTAGCAGAGGCACAAGTGCTCTCAGTGTGTCCTTGAAGGGCAGGAGATCTCAGAGCCCCAGAGGGACCCTGTGTGTTCCTGCATGCAGAGCCACTACCACTCTTGCTTCTTGCTTGGTTCCTGTTCCCAGCTTTTGGTGGGACATGGAAGGCACTGCATGCTGGCTCTTGCAGGTGGGTCGAGGAGCAGGATAGTGCTGGGGGAAGCTGGACAGAAAACACAAACAGGAACTCACAGCATAGCTTTACAGAAGGCAATGTGCTGAGGCACAGACATTTCCATTTCTTAATTAAAATGCAGAGAAGAAAAAGCAGGAAAAGGTGGTCTGAAGGTGTTTGGTAAATCTGAAGGTATTCAGGGAAACCTGAACTGGTTGAAGGTGCTTGGTGTTGCCTTCCAAAGCTTGGTGTCACCTGAACTGGTTGAAGGTGCTTGGTGTTGCCTTCCAAAGCTGGTGTCTTTCCTTCCCTGCTGCTTCCATTTCCTCTTTCTCCATGCCAAGTTCCCCACCCTGAGTTTTTGGGAAGCTGAAAGCACAGAACTCAATGATTGAAAGAGCCACAACTTCCTTTATGAGCTTCACAGAAGCCTTCCTGCTCCTCTCCAGCAGGCACAGCGGCAGGAGAAAGGAGCAGGTGATAGATGGGGAAGTGTTTTTCTGCTCTCTGCCTTTTAATGGGCTGAAATAAAGGAGCTGCTGTGTGATGCCAGGAGAAAGGAGATCTTATCAGTCCAGGTTATACCCTGGGTAATAAATCCAAATGCATTGCAACCAAGATCAGCTTATTAAAGGCAAAGCAAAACAACGCAGCAAACCAGTTGATTTTCTTCCCAGCTCTTGGAAGTGAATCTATTTGGTGTCAGGCTGAAAGAAGGCAGCGTGTAAGTAACTGAGAAAGTGTTTACTCAGTGAATTAGTTCAGCTTTCATTGTGCACAGGGGATTATGGCCTCAGCAGTGGATGAGCTCCATTTCAGGCTGGAGTGGCTCACTTAGCTACCTCCAGGGCAGGACTAATTATCATAGGACTTAGGCCATTAAAGGGCTTTAACTACCAGTGCTCTCTCCCAGGTCTGGATTAACTGTTTGCCTTGAGCAAGCTGCCTTAGATAACCATTCAGCCTAATGGTCTGCTTTGATTTCTCTGCCCCCTCTGCCCACCCTTTCTGCCTTTAAACTTCACATTATTGGCAGAGCTGGAACAATAGCTAAGAATATCAATACTGCTGCTGCAAAAATATCCAAGGACTTCTGTTACAGGTTTCCCCCACACACACCTCTCATTCTTTACCACTGACAAGGTAATTTTAGGAAGTGCTATCTTGTATGGCAGAAAGCCTTTCCCTTGCTCAGGTGGAGCAAGAGGGGCTGCTCCAAGGACATGACCCTCAAGGGAAAATATCAAAATGCCCACAGAGCCCAGCTCTGCATGACAACAACGTGGCAGAAGGAACTCTGCATAGAAATAGCAAAAGACTATTGGGCCCTGAGGCACTAAGTAGCTAAGATGAGAACAGGTTTATTACCTTCCTTCAAAAAAAAAAAAAAAAAAAAAGAAGACCTGGGGGTAGAGAAGATTTAAATGGTTTGCCCAAGGTATCAGCTGTAGAACGTGGCAGTGGCTGGTCTGCTCTTTAGCATTAAAAACATGCCTGAAAAATCATCCCAGGGATCTTGGCCTCCTCAGCTCTGGTGTTAGTGGATCAGCACATCTGGGTGGTTTTCAGGCTGGAGGGAGATGGGAGAAAGAGGTGCAACTTGAGACTGCACAATCAGATTGCAGCTTGGACAGGCAGCCTCTCTCTGTACATTTGAATTAGAATTAGAATTAACCAGGTTGGAAAAGACCTCAGAGATCATCGAGTCCAACCTATCACCCTACACCATCTAATCAACCAAACCATGGCTCATCCAGGCTCTTCCTAAACACCTCCAAGGATGGTGACTCCACCACCTCCCTGGGCAGCACATCCCAGTGGCCAATCTCTCTTTCTGGGAAGAACTTCTTCCTAACATCCAGCCTAAGCCTCCACTGGCACAGCTTGAGACTGTGTCCTCTTGTTCTGGTGCTGGTTGCCTGGGAGAAGAGACCAACCCCCTCCTGGATACAACCTCCCTTCAGGTAGTTATAGACAGCAAGAAGGTCACCCCTGAGCCTCCTCTTCTCCAGGCTAAGCAACCCCACCTCCTTCAGCCTCTCCTCATAAGGTTTGTGCTCCAGACCCCTCCCCAGCTGTGTGGCCCTTCTCTGGACACATTCCAGCATCTCAACATCTTTCCTAAACTGTGGGGCCCAGAACTGGACACAGCAGGGACATCTGCAACTGGAGCAGGTTGCTCAGAGCCCCAAACAACCTGATCTGCAATGGTTCCAGGGATGGGTACAAGACCTCAGGAAGGCATTGAAGGACTCTAGCAGGTGGCAGGCTGGAAGCAAAGCAGGTGACTCTTCACAGAGGTGGGCAGCACCTTGTTTGTGCTGCAGGAATGGGGGTTCAGAGCTCTGGGGGGAAGCTCCGTTAAAAGAACTTGTACAGAAGTAGGGAGTGAGTGGATTTCTGGTCTACTCCTTTGTTCATGCTTGAAGGCAGAGGGCTGCAGAGGTGCTGTCCTTCGTGCTGACCAACACTGCCTGGCTGTGGACTTCTTTCTGGCCTGCATCAAGAATAGTGTGGCCAGCAGGAGCAGGGAAGCCATTCTGCCCCTGAACTCAGCACTGGTTAGGCCACACCTTGAGTCCTGTGTCCAGTTCTGGGCCCCTCAGTTTAAGAAGGACATTGAGACACTTGAATGTGTCCAGAGAAGGGCAACGAGGCTGGGGAGAGGCCTTGAGCACAGCCCTGTGAGGAGAGGTTGAGGGAGCTGGGGTTGCTTAGCCTGGAGAAGAGGAGACTCAGGGGAGACCTCATTGCTCTCTACAACTACCTGAAAGGTGGTCGCAGCCAGGAGGGGGCTGGTCTCTTCTCTCAAGCAATCAGCCCCAGAACAAGGGGACACAGTCTCAAGCTGCACCAGGGGAAGTTTAGGCTGGAGGTAAGGAGAAAGTTCTTCCCAGAGAGAGTTGTTAGCCCTTGGAATGTGCTGCCCAGGGAGGTGGTGGAGTCACCATCCCTGGAGCTGTTCAAGAGGGGATTGGACGTGGCACTTGGTGCCATGGTTTAGTCATGAGGTCTGTGATGACAGGTTGGACTTGATGATCTTTGAGGTCTCTTCCAACCTTGGTGATTCTGTGATTCTACTCTGCTGTGTCTGTCCCCCTCAGGACAGTACTTAAGGCATCAGGGAAGACCAGCCCATATAACTCCTTGGCACCATTGGAATGTGACCTCAGGCTTCTTCATCACTACAGCAGCCTCCTCTCCACCTTCCAGTTTTACACAGCGAAGGCTATATCATTTAATACCAATCACTGTGTTGAATACACAGGGCCCAGTGTGGCAGCCAGTTGCAGGTACAGATGATCCTACTCATGTGAGGAACTCAGGTGTTTTGGAGAGAACATTTGTCCAGTCAAAGCCCATAAACCCCCCTGGCAGCAGCGATTAAAGACTGGGATGTATATTCGTGCTCCCCCTGTTTCACAGAATCATGGAATCATCTTGCTTGGAAAAGACCTTTAGGCTCATCCAGTCCAATCATCATCTTACTCTACCAAGGCTGAGGCTAAACCATGGCCCTCAGAACCACCTCTCAGCCTCTTTGAAATAACTCCAAGGATGGGCATTCAGTGTTTGAGAACCCTTTCAGTGAAGAAGTTTCTTCTGATATCCAGCTGAAACCTCCCCTGATGCAACTTGAGGCAATTTGTCTTGAAATGCTTTGAAACCACAGTGGTGTTTTATTCTCATTTCCTCTTCTGTTAAATCATAGAACCACAGAATTGTTTTGGTTGGAAGATGCCTCTAAGATCATCCTGTCCAATGACCAGTGTAATACCACCATGGTCCTTAAACCATGCCCCCAAGGGCCATGGCCACACATTTCTTGAACACCTCCAGGGATGGGGACTCCACCACCTCCCTGGGCAGCCTGTGCCAATCCCTGACCACTCTTGCAGCAAAGAAATTTTTCCTCATCTCCAACCTAACCCTCCCCTGGCACAATTTCAGGCCATTTCCTCTCCTTTTACCACCTGGAACTGGGGAGAAGAGACCACCCCCAACCTGACTCCAAGCTCCTTTCAGGGAGTTGCAGAGGGCAATGAGGTCTCCCCTCAGCCTCCTCTTCTCCAGACTAAACACCCTCAGCTCCCTCTCCAGAACTGTTCTCCAGGCCCTTCCCCAGCTTTGTTGCTCTTCTAGTATGAAAATCAGGATGATTTTTTGTGACACTTCTCTTGATGTTGTTACCAAATTAGCAGAGTGCAGCTCAGAAGCATGCTCCTTGCACAGTGCCAGACCCAGGCAGACAATGGGTTTAGATGAGCAGTAGAGGCTCAGCTTCCTATGTTCTTAAACTCAGGAAGGTTATCATATGTGGAAGGTTAGACACAGGCTCAAAAGCCAAGGCAGATACAAAGCAAAGCCCCAAGAAAGATGCTCCGACTGGGGACAGGACACAGCCTGCACAGATTAAACCAACTCAGTTTATCTGAATAAAGTCAGGCACTGGAGATGAGAAGGCTCTGGGGAGACCTAATAACAACCTTCCAATACCTGAAGGGGGGCCTGCAAGAAAGCTTTGGGGTGATTGTTTCCAAAGGCCTACAGTGATAGGATGAGGGGCAATGGTTTGAAATTAGGGAAGAGCAGATTCAGATTAGATGCGAGGAACAAGTTCTGCACCATGAGGGTGGTGGAACACTGGAACAGATCGCCCAGGGAGGTGGTTAAGGCCCCAACCCTGGAGATAGTCATGGTGAGGCTCAACAGGGCTCTGGGGCAGCCTGAGCTAATTGAGGATGTCCCTGCTGACTGCAGAGGGATTGGACTAGATGATCTTTAGAGGTCCCTTCCAAAGAAAACCACTCTCCGATTCTGTGACTCTGTGATTCAATGAATCTATGATTCTGTGATACTGTGACTCTGCGATTCAGTGATTCTATGACTCTGTGATTCTATGACTCTGTGATTCAATGACTCTATGATTCTGTGATTCTATGATTCTATGACTCTGTGATTCAATGACTCTACGATTCTGTGATTCTATGATTCTGTGACTATGACTCTGTGATTCTATGATTCTGTGATTCAATGACTGTGATTCTGTGATTCAATGACTCTGTGATTCTGTGATTCTGTGATTCAATGACTCTATGATTCTGTGATTCTGTGATTCTATGACTCTGATTCAATGACTCTATGATTCTGTGATTCTGTGATTCTATGATTCTGTGACTATGACTGTGATTCTGTGATTCAATGACTCTATGATTCTGTGATTCTGTGATTCTATGATTCTATGACTCTGTGATTCAATGACTATGATTCTGTGATTCTGTGATTCTATGATTCTATGACTCTGTGATTCAATGACTCTATGATTCTGTGATTCTATGACTCTGTGATTCAATGACTCTATGATTCTGTGATTCTATGACTCTGTGATTCAATGACTCTATGATTCTGTGATTCTATGATTCTGTGATTCTACGACTCTGTGATTCAATGACTCTATGATTCTGTGATTCTGTGATTCAATTACTCTATGATTCTGTGATTCTGTGATTCTATGACTCTGTGATTCAATGACTCTATGATTCTGTGATTCTATGACTCTGTGATTCAATGACTCTATGATTCTGTGATTCTGTGATTCTATGACTCTGTGATTCAATGACTCTATGATTCTGTGATTCTGTGATTCTATGACTCTGTGATTCAATGATTCTATGATTCTGTGACTCTGTGATTCTACGACTGTGATACAATGACTGTGATTCTATGATTCTGGTATTCTATGATTCTATGATTCTGTGATTCTATGATTCTGTGACTCTGATTCTATGATTCTGTGATCCTATAATTCTATGATTCTGTGATTGTATGATTCTATGAATCTATGATTCTGTGACTATGATTCTGTGATTCTATGATTCTGTGACTCTGTGATTCTGTGACTCTATGATTCTGTGATTCTATGATTCTGTGATTCTATGATTCTGTGACTCTGTGATTCTGTGACTCTATGACTCTGTGATTCTATGATTCGGTGATTCTATGATTCTGTGACTCTATGATTCTATGACTCTGTGATCCTATAATTCTATGATTCTGTGATTCCATGACTCTATGATTCTGTGACTATGATTCTGTGATTCTGTGATTCTGTGACTCTATGATTCGATAACTCTGTGATCCTATAATTCTATGATTCTGTAATTCTATGATTCTATGTCTCTATGATTCTGTGATTCTATGATTCTGTGACTCTGTGATTCTGTGATTCTATGATTCTGTGATTCTATGATTCTGTGATTCTATGACTATGATTCTGTGACTATGATTCTGTGACTATGATTCTGTGATTCTATGATTCTGTGATTCTATGATTCTGTGACTGTGATTCTGTGACTATGATTCTGTGATTCTATGATTCTGTGATTCTATGATTCTGTGATTCTATGATTCTGTGACTCTATGATTCTATGACTCTGTGATCCTATAATTCTATGATTCTGTGATTCCATGACTCTATGATTCTGTGACTATGATTCTGTGACTATGATTCTGTGATTCTATGATTCTGTGACTCTATGATTCTGTGATTCTATGATTCTGTGACTCTATGATTCTATGATTCTGTGATCCTATAATTCTATGATTCTATAATTCTATGATTCTATGATTCTGTGATTCTATGATTCTGTGATTCTATGATTCTGTGAGTGTGATTCTGTGACTATGATTCTGTGATTCTATGATTCTGTGATTCTATGATTCTGTGATTCTATGATTCTATGACTCTATGATTCTGTGATTCTATGATTCTGTGACTGTGATTCTGTGACTATGATTCTGTGATTCTATGATTCTGTGATTCTATGATTCTGTGATTCTATGATTCTATGACTCTATGATTCTGTCATTCTATGATTCTGTCATTCTATGATTCTGTGATTCTATGACTATGATTCTGTGATTCTATGATTCTATGACTATGATTCTGTGATTCTATGATTCTGTGATTCTATGATTCTATGACTCTATGATTCTGTGATTCTATGATTCTGTCATTCTATGATTCTGTGATTCTATGACTATGATTCTGTGACTATGATTCTGTGACTATGATTCTGTGATTCTATGATTCTGTGATTCTATGATTCTGTGATTCTATGATTCTGTGATTCTATGATTCTGTGATTCTATGATTCTATGACTCTATGATTCTGTCATTCTATGATTCTGTGATTCTATGATTTCTGTGATTCTATGATTCTATGACTATGATTCTGTGATTCTATGATTCTGTGATTCTATGATTCTATGACTCTATGATTCTGTGATTCTATGATTCTGTCATTCTATGATTCTGTGATTCTATGACTATGATTCTGTGACTATGATTCTGTGACTATGATTCTGTGATTCTATGAGTCTGTGATTCTATGATTCTGTGACTGTGATTCTGTGACTATGATTCTGTGATTCTATGATTCTGTGATTCTATTTCTGTGATTCTATGATTCTATGACTCTATGTTCTGTGATTCTATGATTCTGTCATTCTATGATTCTGTGATTCTATGACTATGATTCTGTGACTATGATTCTGTGACTATGATTCTGTGACTTGATTCTGTGATTCTATGATTCTGTGACTCTATGATTCTATGACTCTGTGATCCTATAATTCTATGATTCTATAATTCTATGATTCTATGATTCTGTGATTC
The DNA here is from genome assembly GCA_033816785.1 of Picus viridis. Taxonomy (NCBI): domain Eukaryota; kingdom Metazoa; phylum Chordata; class Aves; order Piciformes; family Picidae; genus Picus; species Picus viridis. Next base: position 6,130,685 of record CM066589.1, read on the forward strand.
TATGATTCTGTGACTCTATGATTCTATGATTCTGTGATCCTATAATTCTATGATTCTATAATTCTATGATTCTATGATTCTGTGATTCTATGATTCTGTGATTCTATGATTCTATGACTCTATGATTCTATGACTATGATTCTGTGACTCTATGATTCTGTGACTATGATTCTGTGATTCTATGATTCTGTGACTCTATGATTCTGTGATTCTATGATTCTATGACTATGATTCTGTGATTCTATGATTCTGTCATTCTATGATTCTATGACTATGATTTTGTGATTCTATGATTCTGTGACTCTATGATTCTGTGATTCTATGATTCTATAACTATGATTCTGTGATTCTATGATTCTGTGATTCTATGATTCTATGACTCTATGATTCTGTGATTCTATGATTCTGTCATTCTATGATTCTGTGACTCTGTGATTCTGTGACTCTATGATTCTACGACTCTGTGATCCTATAATTCTATGATTCTGTAATTCTATGATTCTATGTCTCTATGATTCTGTGACTCTATGATTCTGTGATTCTATGATTCTGTGATTCTATGACTATGATTCTGTTACTATGATTCTGTGATTCTATGATTCTGTGATTCTATGATTCTGTGACTCTATGATTCTGTGACTCTATGATTCTGTTACTCTATGATTCTGTGATTCTCTGACTCTATGATTCTCTGACCTACATCCAGGTCTTGCTGAAGACATGGCCATGAAACCTAAATAAGAGTCAGGGCTGCCCCTGCTATGAGCCTGTACAGGAGCCTGTACCCTCCTGCAGGCCTTCTCATATCTGGCAGGCTGGGAGCAGGCAGCATTTGAAAGCAGCTCGTGCCCAGCACAGGGGATTTCTTCCTCCTTTGACGCTCTCCCCCTTTGCTTTGTTCATGACCTTTCTTGGCTGACTCGATTCTGCATTTCTGCTGCCCAGTCAACAGCTTTCATAGCATTTTTTTCAGAGCTCTGAAGTCTCTTGCAGATGGTTGAAATATGCCCAAAAAATAGGTTCTGCTGCTTCGTCTATATGGAAATTGTCTAATTTCTGCCTTCCTCTGATCTCTTCCTCTGAGGATAATGGGGTTTGGTCCTTTCCCTTTTTTGCCCCTGCTGCAGGTGTGAACTGGAATGCAAGACAAACTGCTTACTGGAGTGCAAGTTATTTGTTTGTAGGTGAATGGAGCTGGTTCTCATTTCCTGTGATTCTGAGTATTGAATTCCTTCCTCTCACCATTTCCCCATTGCTTGGCATCTCCTGCTTTCAACTCATTCATTGCTCATCACAGCTGAAAGCCATCACCTTGAAGCCCATCAAGAAAAGACATAACTGAAGTGAGTCCCTAAGAAAGAGAAGAGGCAGGTAATTGTGAAACAGCCTGTGGAGAGAGAGCATTTCTCAGAGGAAAACCAGACCATCTGAGGAGTTCCTCTCTGGGTACCAAGGCTGCTCCAAGCCTGGGTGAAATATTGGCCAATACAAAGATGCTGAGGGCACTGCAACACCTCTGTGATGAAGAAAGGCTGAGAGAACTGGGGCTCTTTGGTCTGGAGAAGAGCAACCTGAGGGGGGATCCCATCAATGCTGATCAATACTTCAAGGGTGGGTGTCAGGAGGATGAGGCCAGGCTTTGCTCAGTCATGCTCAGTGATAGGACAAGGGCTAAGATGGCACAAACTTGAACATAAAAGGTTCCATCTAAACATGAAGAGGAACTTCTTGAATTTAAGGGTAACAGAGCCCTGGAGCAGGGTGCCCCAAGAGGTGGTGGAGTCTCCAACTCTGGAGACATTCCAAACCCACCTGGATGTGTTCCTGTGTGACCTTCATCTAGGTGACCCTGCCTTGGCAGGGGAGTTGGGCTCAATGATCTCCAGAGGTCTCTTTCATCTCCTACCTTTCTGCGATTCTATGAACTATGAAGAAAAGGGGAAAAAAGCTCCTCCAGCAAATATTCACTGATGGATTACTCTGGGAGCAAGCAAATCTGCTCTGTCCTCCCGAGGAGAGCTGAAAACTGTGCACTTCCAGGGGCAGGGATTGCCTCTTGCTGTGTGCCTGCTCAGCAGAGTGGGGTCCTGGCCCACTTTGAAGCAGACAGGGGTAACTGCAGTGAGACAAGAACCCCAGAGCTAAGGCTAGCATGTTCTGGTGCCTCCTTCTCTTGTTTACCCAATGCAGGTTTCCCACCTTCCAGTGAAACTGCAATTAACTTATGAATGTGTGCTGCAAAATTAATTTCCCACCAGCTGCTGTTCTGTAGCTGGGAGGAAAAGGTCAATGAAGCACCGACATGAACTCTGCTATGGCCCTCATGGCAAGTCCTGCCCTGATACAAAAAGCTCTATGATACCAATAAGCCCAGCCCAGCTTCCACAGGGAAGCCTAAGGACTGGAAGAGTTGCAAGGCCACTTGGAGATATTCCATCCCAAATGGTCCTGCCTCCAGCACAGGCAACAGGGACAGGAATCAGCAGGCTACAGGCAGGGCTGCAGCGCTCTGCGGAGTTTAAATTGAAGCAGTGTGAGGAAACTTAGGTGTGTGGCCATCCTCTGAGAGCTGGTCCTTGCTTTGGATAGACAACCAGCTTTCCATGCTCACCTGCCCTGGATTCCCACCCCAAGCCTCTGCTAGGTCTCTTCATCTCATGTTTGGAGCCTAGACAGGCAGACAGAATTGGCAAGCACCCCGCTTAGCCTGCAAACAGAAGCTTGTGCCTAGAGCACAGCAGAAGGAGGTCCCACCAGACAAGTTGAGTTGTGCATTACTTTGGCTGTGGACTGGAAGAACTTTGCTTTTTCCCCCATGGCATTTCCCACATTTCACCAGGATGCTCTGCCCTGTTGCTCTGACCCTGGTCTGTCCTTGTTACCGGAGCTGGGACAATGGCTGATACCTGCCTGCAGGGGCCAGCTCTCAAGCACTGTGACATCCTGAATATATGCCCACTTGGCTGTTGTGGTCTAGCCTTAGTCCTGACCCAGACTTTATTCCCCTGGTGTCTTCCAGTCTCAGCGGCCACAAGGACATATATTGTTCCTATCTCTTCACCAGGACTTTCACATCACAGCTCAAGAATCTTCCTGAGTTAAGGGTGTTCTGGTATGCCCACTCTGGGGGCTGCTGCACTAGGATCCAGTTTCTCCCTAAGAGACCCTGGTGATGCAGTTAAAAGACTTCACAGAATCAACACGGTTGGAAAAGACCTTTGAGATCACAAAGTCCAACCTAACACCCAACATCATCCAATCAACTAAACCATGGCACCAAGGACCTCATCCAGTCTGTTCTTAAACACTTCCAGGGATGGTGACTCCACCATGTCCCCCGTCAGCCCATTCCAATGGCCAATCTCTCTCTGTGTGAAGAATTTCTTCCTAACATCAGCCCAGACCTCCCCTGGCACAGCTTGAGACTGTGTCCTCTTGTTCTGGTGCTGCTTGCCTGGGAGAAGAGACCAACCACCACCTGGCTACAACCTCCCTTCAGGGAGTTGTTGATAGCAAGGTCTCCTCTGAGCCTCCTCTTCTCCATGCTAAGCAACCCCAGCTCCCTCAGCCTCTCCTCACAGGGCTGTGCTTCAGACCCCTCCCCAGCCTCGTTGCCCTTCTCTGGACACATTCAAGTGTCTCAATGTCCTTCTTAAATTGAGGGGCCCAGAACTGGACACAAGGTGTGGCCTAGCCAGCACTGAGTCCAGGGTCAGAATGACCTCCCTGCTCCTGCTGGCCACACTGTTCCTGATGCAGGCCAGGATGCCAATGGCCTTCTTGGCCACCTGGGCACACTGCTGGCTCATGTTCAGCTGCTGTCAATTGAAATAAATGGAAGAAGCTGGTTCCATTCATTTTGAACTAAGGGCTGTTCAGATCTCCCGAGCATTACCAACACAGGAGGGAATTATTTCCCACATGGAAGAATTAATGAATTGTGTTTTCCTCTGGGTTTAAACTTTTCCAGCACTTCCACAATGACCACAGGTCCCAAAACAGCTCATCACTCTGCTGCCCAGTCTTCTTCTCCCTGCTTCATGTGCTTGCTTTGGAAACCAAGTAAAAGTGAAGAGGCACAAGCTGACCACCTCATAATCTACTTGCTCAGGTGGTGAGCAGCCAAATAAATAGTGCAGTTGTGTCTTGAGTTAACTTTTGCATCTAGAGCTCACTCAGATGACCTCTCAGCAAGTGGGTAAAGCAGTCACCTGGGATATGCCAGCTCCTTCTGTGTGCCATGGAGTAGTCAACTGAATTTGAATTTCCTCTCTCCTGTGTGGTTGCCTCTTCCTTGTTATGTCTGCCCTCTCTGAGACATGTAGGCTCATAGAATCATAGAATGGTCTGGGTTGGAAGAGACCTCCAAATGTCAGCCAGTCCAACCCCCTCTGCAGTCAGACATCCTCCACTAGATCAGATTGCACAGAGCCCTGCCGAGCCTCACCTTGAGTATGTCCAGGGATGGGGCCTCAACCACCTCCCTGGGCAACCTGTTCCGGTGTTCCACCACCCTCATAGTAAAGGACTTGTTCTTAACATCCCATCTAAATCTTCTCTTGGGTTCTCCTGATGAAGAATTTGCAAGGTCTCTGTTCCATGTCAGTGTGGAAGAAAAGCCAAAGCCACAGAATTCCTCATGAAATAGAATGTGTGTTTTCTCTCCAGCTTGCAGAGAGCAGAGGGCAAGAAGTCTCCCCACTGGCAGCTCCACAATACCTGCCTCCAAGGACGCTTTCCTCCTAATCCCCCAGTAACAGGAAGATTTTTTTGTGCCCTGGAGCGTGAAGGTTTATGTCTCTGCCACAGCTCTGGGTGTTTTGTTTAAAATTCAGAGCATTATAACCTCTAAAATAGCATCTGAGTTCCCTTCCTGTGGGTGCTGCAGCAGCTGAGATCTGCTGACCTGGGGCTTTCAGCAGCAACACTTTGAACAGTGGTGCAAGGAAATACACTGAGGTAGCAGAGCTCAGAGCGGGGCAGCAGGAGTGCCTGGTGCCTGCTTCCAGTGAGAGGGGAAGGTGGCTGATGGCCTGGGTCACTCAAGCACTTGGGTTGTCAGCCATCCCCATCCCTTCTCTAGGATATGTCATGTTACCATGACGGTGGTGGGATGCTGGAACAGGTTGCCCAAGGATGTGGTTGAGGCTCCATCCCTGGAGACATTCAAGGTGAGGCTCAACAGGGCTCTGTGCAACCTGATCTAGTGGAGGATGTCCCTGCTGACTGCAGAGGGGTTGCAGGACTGGATGACCTTTGGAGGTCCCTTCCAACCCAAATTGTTCTATGATTCTATGATTCATATGAGGAAGCCCTCAGACCTGCTCATGGTGTCCTCATCAAGAGACCAGATGGCTGAGCAGCTGCTCATTGGCTCATTCCTTGTGTCCAGTGCATAACCTTTTTGTTTGCTGTCTGCTCTCCCAAGAGGTGTGCACCTCTAAGAGTCCTACAAGCTGTCATGACCACTCAAGGTGGGAATGCAGAAAAGCAGTATCATCTGCTGGCAGTTGGTTTCTTCTCCCTAGTATCAGGGGATAGAACGAGAGGGAATGGCCTGAAATTGTGCCAGGAAAGGGCTAGGTTGGAGATTAGGAAAAAAATATTTCCTGCAAGAGAGGTCAGGGACTGGAACAAGCTGCCCAGAGTGGTGGTGGAGTCACCATCCCTGGAGGTGTTGAAGAGACATGTGACCATGGTACTTGGGGATGTGGTTTAGTGGCCATGGTGGTGTTGGGTTGATGGCTGGATGGTCTTAGGGAGCTGCTCCAACTGAGACAATTCTACGATTCCATGTCCCTAGGAAGACCAGCAGTTGGATGTCCCTCTCTCCTTGGCTGGTGTGAGCCATATTGTGAGAGCAGCACCAACAACTGCTGGCCAGGCAGGGACCTGCACTCTGAAGGGACAACTCCTGATTGGTGGCCTGCTCTGGATTCTCAGAAAGCACTTCTAGCACCTGTGATTTCCTACACATTTCCTTCCCCTGATCAACGCAGTTCCCAGAGTCTTCTCTCCTTGCAATCACTCTGTCCTTTCATGGAATCACAGAATGGCAGGGGTTGGAAGGGGCCTCTGGAGAACATTAAGTCCAGCCCCCTAACAGAGCAGGGTCACCTAGAACAGGTTGCACAGGCATTTGTCCAGGCAGGTTTGGAATTACTCCAAAGATGGAGACTCCACCACCTTTCTGGACAGCTTGCTCCAGGGCTCTCCTACCCTCACAGTAAAGAAGTTCCTCCTCATGTTCTGGGCCCCTCAGTTTAAGAAAGATGCTGAGTTGCTTGAACTTGTCCAGAGAAGGGCAAGAAAGCTGGGGAGGGGGTCTGGAGCACAGCCCTGTGAGGAGAGGCTGAAGAAGCTGGGGATATTTAGCCTGAAGAGGAGGAGGCTCAGGGGAGACCTTGTTGCTTTCTACAACTACCTGAAGGGAGGTTGTAGCCGGGTGGGGTTGGTCTCTTCTCCCAGGCAACCTGTGACAGAAGGAGAGGACACAGTCTCAAGCTGCACCAGGGGAGGTTTAGGCTGGATGTTAGGAAGAAATTCTTTAGAGAATGAGTTGTTAGCCATTGGAATGTGCAGCCCAGGGAGGTGGGGGAATCACCACCACTGGAAGTGTTTAAAAGAGAGACAGGACGAGGCCCTTGGTGCCATGGTTTAGTTGATTGGATGTTGCTGGATGATAGGTTGGACTTGATGATCTCAAAGGTCTTTTCCAACCTGGTTCATTCTGTATTCTGTATGTTTAGGTGGAACTTCCTCTGCCCAAGTTTGTAGCCATTGCCTCTTGCCCTGTCAGTGGCCAATCTGGGACACAAGTTCCAAAAGCTGGGCTGCCAGCTGCTGTGCCTGTTCAAATTCGGCATCCAGCTGGCATGAGCCTGAGCCTTCCTTCGAGCTCCCTGTGCGTCCTCCTGCCTGGTGCGCACAAAGAAAACCCAAACCTCTCACAGCCAAATCAATGTGGGGTCCTGCATCTGGGTCAAGGCAATCCCAGGCACAAATCCAGGCTGGGCAGGGACTGGCTGGAAAGCAGCCCTGAGGAGAGAGACTTGGGGGTGCTGGGGGAGGAGAAGCTCAACAGGAGCTCTCAGTGTGCACTTGCAGCCCGGAAAGCCAATCAGATCCTGGGCTGCAGCAAGAGAAGTGTGGCCAGCAGGTCAAGGGAGGTGATTCTCCCCCTCTACTCTGCTCTGGTGAGACCCCACCTGGAGTACTGCCTCCAGTTCTGGAGCCCCTATTACAAGAGGGATATGGAGGTACTGGAAGGTGTCCAGAGAAGGGCCACGAGGATGATCAGAGGGCTGGAGCACCTCTCCTATGAGGACAGACTGAAGGAGTTGAGGCTGTTCAGTCTGGAGAAGAGAAGGCTCCGAGGTGATCTAATTGTGGCCTTCCAGTATCTGAAGGGGCCTACAAGAAGGCTGGGGAGGGACTTCTCAGGCTCTCAGGTAGTGACAGGACTAGGGTAATGGAATGAAGCTGGAGGTGGGGAGATTCAGGCTGGAGGTGAGGAGGAAGTTCTTCCCCATGAGAGTGGTGAAGCCCAGGAATGGGTTGTCCAGGGAGGTGGTTGAGGCCCTGTCCCTGGAGGTGTTTAAGACCAGGCTGGATGAGGCTCTGGCCAGCCTGATCCAGTGTGAGGTGTCCCTGCCCATGGCAGGGGGCTGGAACTAGCTGATCCTTGTGGTCCCTTCCAACCCTGACTGATACTAAGATACTATGAATGTGCTCTCATACGGATAGGTAGAAAATTGCCCAAGCCCGTGTGTTCCCTGCTCTTTGGACTTGCTCCTTCCTCCTCTTAACACGTGGAACAAATGCCTCCTTTGGCCCGTGGTGGGGTAACTTGGAGAGGTCTGCAGAATTGCCGCAGACGGACCCTGGGCTGCTTTTGATTTGTCTATTGAACCTGGATGGAAACGCAGGCACAGCAAGTCAGGGCCTGGCCCTTTTCCTTTCTCCTTTCTCTCTCTTCTCTCTCTCTCTCTTTTTTTTTTTTATTTTTTTTTTTTTTTATATTTCTTCCAGGAGTGCTGATGATAAGAAAAGCAATGTCTAAATCTTCTTAATGGTGTTTATGCAAGCAGTTTTGCTTAGCTGCAAGTCCCTGCCACCCCCCTCCCCCGGCCGCCCTCCCCTCCCATCTTCCTGCTAATATCGCTGCTTCATTCCTTTCCCTGTTGGCTATTACTATGGACTACAGCGAATCTAAAACTAAATAATCCCCTTAGTGTCAAGTTTTCTGGGCTGAGCAAATAAATCTAACCAAATGCATTATCTAGGTAGAGGAGGCTGTTGTAAGGGGGAGGGGGGGAAAGAAGGCGGGGGGGGGAAAAAAAGGCCTCCAAAAAAAAAAAAAAAGAAGAAAAAAAAGAGGAAAAAAGAGAAGAGATAAAAGCTATTTTACTTTAAGGCAAGGAGTAAAACCCTCATTTTTCATCCTCATTGTACTTTTAACGTTGCTGGGCTTTTATTATTTATTTTTATGATTGCGATTTCCTTCCCAGTTTTATTTGCACTTCATTGTTCGAGGCCTTTCCTCTCGCCCCTCATAATTAAAAGGAAATAAATAAAGGGAACTAAACTGAATAAATGCAGCCAAGCTTCTGATTCCAAGCATTAAAGAGGAGGAGGAGGAGGAGGAGGAGGAGGAGGAGGAGGAGGAGGAGGAGGAGGGGGGGGAAGGAGGGGAAGGAGGAGGAGGAGGAAAGACCCCAGATAAGGTTGCCGTTCAAATCCCCCTCTCAGACGGGTAATTCTGATCAGGCAATAAACGGCTTCTAAATAAATAAACCCTGCCCCACATCCCCTTTCCCTCGGGGAGGTGGGGCAGGGGAGGGTGTGGGATGGATGAAGGATATTAGAAAACTCATTTGCAGGAGGAAAAAAGAGCACATGGAAGATCTGCGTGTTGCAGGGGAGCTCTGCAGGGTTTCCCACCTGCCTCAAGTTCCGGAGCCAGCGGCTCCCGGGAGCAGAAAGCAGACCTGCCCCTGGGTGTTGTGGCAAGGAAGTCCTCTGCTGGGGGATGGTTCAGCCTGAATTTGGAAGCAGGGCTAAGCCAAGCCTGCAGACAAAGTGCATCACACCTGGGGAGCTGGCAGGAGGTTGGAGTGAGGTGGGGGTCACAGTTCTCTCTGGTGACAAGTGAGAGAGGAAATGGCCCCGAGGAGGTTGGATATTAGGAGAAACTTCTTCACTGAAAGGGTTCTCAAAGACACAGGCTGCCCAGGGAGGTGGCTGAATCTCCATTCCTGGAGGTGTTTGAAAGAGGCAGAGATGTAGTGCTGAAGGATGGGGTTTAGCCACCAGCTTTGGTAGAGGTAGAGAGTGGTTGGTGTTTTCTGCTGTAACTGTGAGCTCAGCTCACGTTTCCACCTGATGTGTCTTTGAGAGCACAAACAAACCACTCAGCTGGTAGCCAGCTATCCTCTTCTGCAAGTCCACAGCCAGCATCAGGCATTGGACCTCCACTAGATTTGCACCAGCCAAAACTCTGGCTGGCCCTTCCCCATAGATGCTGTCACTGTCCCCATAGATGCTGGCATGAACCAGCTTTGGAGATCACAGAATATATCTGGTTGGAAGAGTCCTCAAAGATCACCCAGTCCAACCTTCGACCTGGTCCTGAAGGGTCAACACTAAACCATGTCCCCCCAAAAATATAGACATCTTAGAAACTCTTACAAATCACTACATTCACCTTCTGCTCGCTGCATGCCTGGACCTGCTGCACATGTGGCATGCAGGACAGTGCCCAACCCTGTCCTTGAAATGGTACTTGTCTAGCACCACTCCAGCCTTTAGAATCATAGAATCAATAAGGGTGGAAAAGACCTCAGGGATTATCAAGTCCAACCTATCACCCAAAACTGCCTGACTAACTAAACCATGGCTCCAAGCGCCATGTCCAGTCCCTTTTTGAACCCCTCCAGGGATGGGGACTCCACCACCTCCCTGGGCAGCACATTCCAATGGCTAACAATTCTCTCTGTGAAAAACTTTCTCCTCACCTCCAGCCTAAACTTCCCCTGGTGTAGCTTGAGACTGTGTCCTCTTGTTCTGGTGCTGGTTGCCTGGGAGAAGAGACCAACCCCCACCTGGCTACAACCTCCCTTCAGGTAGCTGTCGACAGCAATGAGGTTGCCCCTGAGTCTCCTCTTCTCCAGGCTAAGCAACCCCAGCTCCCTCAACCTCTCCTCACAGGGCTGTGCTCAAGGCCTCTCCCCAGCCTTGTTGCCCTTCTCTGGACACCTTCAAGAGTCTCAATGTCCTTCTTAAACTGAGGGGCCCAGAACTGGACACAGCACTCAAGGTGTGGCCTAACCAGTGCTGAGTACAGGGGCACAATGACTTCCCTGCTCCTGCTGGCCACACTATTCTGGATGCAGGCCAGGACGCCACTGGGCCTTCTTGTCCACCTGGGCACACTGCTGGCTCATGTTCAGCTGCTGTCAACCACTACTCCCAGGTTCCTTTCTGCCTGGCTGCTCCCCAACCACTCTGTCCCCAGCCTGTGGGGCTCTGGTGAAGCCCTTGTCTGACACCAACAAACTGGATCATCAAAGTTATTCTCAACACTTAAGAAAGTAGAGGGTGTTTTGTTTTGTCAAGCATCAAACTGCTTTTCCCACTCAGAATCATCTATTTGAATACCATTTAGAAAGGGGAAAATGATTGCTTCTGCACAGCATTGAACCAGGGGATGAACATGAAGCACACAGAGTCAGCTCTGTCTTTCTCACCAGCCTTCCCTCCTTCCCATTGTCCATGCCACATGAGGTCTGGGGAAAGGCTGGCAGCATCCTCCACCCAGCAGTCTCTCTGAGCACCAGCCTCATGCATTCTTCACATAAAGAGCATAAATGACCCAAGGCTGGCACCGCTGCACCGAATTCATCCTCTCACATTGGTTCTTTTCAGATGCAGACCAAAATTGGCAGCTCTCTGGGTGTGGCTTTTGCGAGATCAGAACCTGGCTCGGGTTTCTGTAAGAAAAAAACCTCTCAAATCTTGGCCTACACGAGAGAAAAACCAAACAGGCTGCTGGTTTGGGATCCACAGCCGCAGAGAAGAGCAGAAAGATCTCAGGCTGTCGGAGCTAAAGGCACTAATAGTGCCAGGTGCTGCTCCTCTTCCATACCCCTCCAGGGCAAAGTCTGCCCTCTCCCAGCTCAGTGCTGCTTCTTGTTTTGGTTTGGTTTGGTTTGGTTTTATTCTGTTGTTTTGCTTTTTTCACTCAAACTTCAGGTTTGGAATAATGGAGTCAACAACCTTTTCTCTGCATTTGATTTAATCCCTTTGTATATGTTTTGGGTTCCCCATCTCTGGAGCCAGCCTGTGAGGTTGTTTGCTCTTAAGATCCATTAATCTTTGAATCTCTGCTGGTTTAGGTGGACAAATATCAGATATTACTGTTTAAAAATGACCCCATGCCATTTTCTTTCTCATTTCTTTTTCATTCCTTACCCTTTCTCCTCTTTCCCTTTCCCCTCTCCCTTTCCCCTCTTTCCCTCTCCCCTCTTTCCCTCTCCCCTCTTTCCCTTTCCCCTCTTTCCCTCTCCCCTCTTTCTCTTTCCTCTCTTTCCCTCTCCCCTCTTTCCCTCTCCCCTCTCCCTTCTCCCCTCTTCCCTCTCCCCTCTCTCCTCTCTCCTTTTGACTTTTTCCTTTACTTTTTTTCTTTTTCCTTTGCTTTCTCTATTTCTTTTTCACTTTCCTTTCCCTGTTGTTTTCCCTTTCCTTTCTGCTTTTTTCTTTTCTTTCCCTTTTCCTTTTTCCTTTCCCTTTTTTCTTTTCTTTCCCTTTTGCTTTTTCCTTTCCCTTTTTTCTTTCCCTTTTTTCTTTTCTTTCCCTTTTGCTTTTTCCTTTCCCTTTTTCCTTTTCTTTCCCTTTTGCTTTCTCCTTTCCCTTTTTTTTTTTTTCCTTTTCTTTTCTTTTCCTTTTGCTTTTTCCCTTTCCATTTTATCTTTTCTTTCCCTTTTGCTTTTTCCTTTCCCTTTTTTCTTTTCTTTCCCTTTTGCATTTTCCTTTCCCTTTTTTCTTTTCTTTCCCTTTTGCTTTTTCCTTTCCCTTTTCTCTTTTTTTTTTTTCTTTTCTCTTTGTCCTTTTCCCTTTTCCTCTTTATTTTTTCTTCTTCTTTTATTTTTTTCCCCCCATCCAACAACCTCCATAATTTTTTTAGACCTCCCTGGCTTAGACATAAAACCAGATCCTTCTCTGGCAGGGGCACTGGCCTGCATGTTCTTCCCAGGTCCCCTTTCAGCTCCTACCATTCTGGAGAGTAGGGAGTTCATTCTATCAGATCTTTCTAGAAGACTTCTCAAAAGAAATAAAACCTCAGGCACTGCTCATGCTAGGGAGAAAAAATATAACCCCCAAAGCAGTAAAGACTGCTCCCCTGGTTTGGGGATCAGGATCTGCAGCAGACGTCACAAGTAATCACAGGCCAGCTCTTGACCTGCTCTTGGTCCATGCTGCAAGGAGACCAGACTCAGGCAATTTGCAGAACAATAGGGCAAGCATTTTGCTCATTTTAATCTAATACTCTTTGAAACATCTGCAGAAAAACTGCCAGCTCGGCTGCAAATGAACTCCAGAAGCTGAAGAAGAGGAAGAGTTGCAACCCTTTGATAAACAAGCCGAAGGACATTATTGAGGAGATGGTGCTGGGTTACCCACATGCCCTAAGGCATTCTGTAACTTCTGTGGTCTTATGGCATCACCCAGTGCTTCTGTCTCCTGGAAACAAGGCAGAGAATGAAGCTGGGGAAGGCTCTGGAGAATAGAGCTGGTGAGGAGCAGCTAGGGGAAAGAATGAAGCTGGGGAAGGGTCTGGAGAATAGAGCTGGTGAGGAGCAGCTAGGGGAACTGAGGTTGTTTATCCTGGAGAAGAGGAAGCTGAGGGTAGACCTCATTGCTCTCTACAACTCCCAGAAAGATGTTGGGGTGAGGTGTGGGTTGCTCTTTTCTCCCTAATCTCAGGTGATAGAAGCAGAGGAAATGGCCTGAAATTGTGCCAGGGGAGGGTTAGGTTGGAGATCAGGAAAAATGTCTTTGCTGCAGGAGTGGTCAGGGATTGGAACAGGCTGCCCAGGGAGGTGGTGGAGCCCTCATCGGTGGTGGTGTTGAAGGAATGTGTGGCCATGGCACTTTGGGACATGGTTTAGTGGCTGTGGTGGTATTGGGTTGATGGCTGGACTGGCTGATCTCAGAGGGCTTTTCCAACTGAAAGCATTCTGTGGTTCTATGAAAAACACCACGTGCAATTCCGTTCATGGGCACATCTATTCTGCAAAAATCTAGCTTCAATTTCTGCCAATATTAGCAGCAAGCTTTGGGACCTAGAGGGAGGCCAAGTGTGCTGCAGGAAATTCCTGCTGCTCTGCAAACTCCTAGGAAGCACGTGGTGATGAACATTGAGCTTCCTGCACTGCCAGAAGGTAATGCCCTATTAATACAATACAATACAATACAATACAATACAATACACAATACAATACAATACCATACAATACAATACAATACACCAGGTTGGAAGAGACCTTCAAGATCATCACGTCCAACCCATCAACCAATCCAACCCACCCAACAACTAGACCATACAGCCAAGCACCCCATCAAGTCTTCTCCTGAACACCTCCAATGAAGGTGACTCCACCACCTCCACGGGTAGCCGATTCCAATGGGCAATCACTCTCTCTGTGTAGAACTTCTTCCTAACATCCAGCCTAAACCTGCCCTGGCGCAGCCTGAGACTGTGTCCTCTTGTTCTGGTGCTGGCTGCCTGGGAGAAGAGGCCAACCTCTGCCTGGCTACCACCTCCCTTCAGGTAGTTGTAGAGAGCAATAAGGTCACCCCTCAGTCTCCTCTTCTCCAGGCTAAGCAACCCCAGCTCCCTCAGCCTTTCCTCATAGGGTTTGTGTTCCAAACCCCTCACCAGCTTTGTTGCCCTCCTCTGGACACCTTCCAGCAAGACAACATCCTTCCTAAACTGAGGGGCCCAGAACTGGACACAGTACTCAAGGTGCAGCCTAACCAGTGCAGTGTACAGGGGCAGAATGACCTCCCTGCTCCTGCTGGCCACACTCTTCCTGATCCAGGCCAGGATGCCATTGGCCTTCTTGGCTGCCTGGGCACACTGCTGGCTCATGTTCAGCCTACAATCAACCAGTACCCCCAGGTCCCTCTCTGCCTGGCCACTCTCCAGCCACTCTGACCCCAGCCTGTAGCGCTGCCTGGGGTTGTTGTGGCCAATGTGCAGAATCCGGCACTTGGATGTGTTCAATCTCACGCCCTTGGACTCTGCCCATCTGTCCAGCCTGTCGAGGTCCCTCTGCAAAGCCTCTCTGCCCTCCAGCAGATCAACTCCTGCCCCCAGCTTGGTGTCATCTGCAAATTTACTGATGATGGACTCAATGCCCTCATCCAGATCATCAATAAAGATGTTAAAGAACATGGGGCCCAGTACTGATCCTTGGGGCACACCACTAGTGACTGGCTGCCAGCTGGATGTGGCACCATTCACCAGCACTCTCTGGGCTCGGCCCTCCAGCTCTAAGAATGACCTTGTCCCCTCCTCATATGAGCATTCTGCCTGGAGTCTCCTCCTGTACCAATGATTGCATCCCAGGAGTGTCCCTCTGAAACAAGCAATGCCTTTCAGGAGGTAGTTTTGGTGGTTGTTTTTTTTTGTACACAGCACTTGCAGCTCTACTTTTCCTGTGCAAATAGGAATGATGTGGAGGCAACAGCTGAAGTGCTGCACTGGGGCTGAAGATCCCTGGACAGAGAAGAGTTTGCACACCAGACTTGACAGGAGGTGCTGCTCTCCCATCCACAGCACTTGATCTGTAGAGAAGGACTGAGGGTCCTGAGGAACATCCAGCTGAATAGAAGACAGTTTTGTGCCCTTGAGAGATGAAGTCTACCTGCATGGTGGTTGCAGCAGCAGCAGAGGCTCCAGGGCAAGGAAAATGATTATTTTTGTGCCATGGTGTGTGTTGGGTTCCCACCTGCTACAAGTGAGACTGGCAAGCTAGAGAGCCTGGCAAAGAGCCACCGCAGGGCTCTGGAGCATGTGGTGTTTGAGCAACAGATGATTTTGCACAGTCTAGAGAAGAGGTGGATCTAATGATGGTCTCAACACTGCCCAAAGGGTGGCTCAGGACCAGTCCCCAGAGTCACACAGCCAAGGGGCAAGACCCGACAGACACAAATTACAAGAAGGGGAAATTTAACATGAAGGAAGAAAAAACTCTTCATAAAGGGGGTGGTCAAATACTGTGACAGAGGCCAAGGTATGCTTTAGAGTGAGGGTAGAGAGGCCCTGGGACAGATTGCCCAGGGAGGTTGTGAATGCCCCTCCCTGGTGGTGTTCAAGGTCCCTTCCTACCCAAACTGTTCTGTGATTCTATATATTGAATTTGGAGGGGAAAGCACTGTTAAGGAAGGTGCTTAGGAATCCCTGTGACACAGCACTGCAGCAAGGTTGCCACCTTTCTCCTAAGCAGAAGATGGCAGTTTCATTCCACCACCTACCTGTTGGCCAGTTAAGGACTTGCTTGGCACAACACCACACAGAAATTGTGCTGAGGGTTTATGTGCCCACCCTGGGACCCACAGGCAATCCTGATGCTTTCCCCTTCTTCCCTGATGCTCTGTCACTCACTTCCTCTGCCTCTTCTTCTTTTCTATAAGGGCTGAATCACCATTGTCAAGTGGGGTACTCTGCCAGATGATTGGCACTGGGTTGGGGCCAGGGGCACAGAGCCAGGATGGATTGAGTCTGTAGTAACATGTATGGGATTGCTGGGCCCAAGCCTGGAGTGTTTGGGAGGAGGAATAGGACTGGGAGCCAAGCAGAAACAAGAGAGCTCCTGGGACACGAGGCAGCAAGAGCAGAGAGCAGAATTCCCTGTGGGTATTTGACAGTGGGTTTGGTTAACCAGACCAGGCTGCCTTCCAGCAAGGCCCTGATCCTGTCTCTTCAACAAACAACTCCGCGATGCCACAGCTAACAACACTACCCAGCTCCTCAAAGCCACACAAATGGCCTATCCTTCTGCATGGGAACACCCTGCTGCTGCTTCACCCTCCTTTTGTCCTCTCATGGCCCCGTATCACAGTAAATTAGAGGGTGGAAGGGACCTCCAGAGATCACCCAGTCCACCACCCCTGCCAGAGCAGGATCACCCAGGGTAGTCTGCACAGGAATGCATCCAGATGGATTTTGAGAGCTTGGACCCTCTACTTGACACCTACCCCTCAGATATTGATAGACATTGATCAGATTCCCTCTCAGCCTTCTCTTCTCCAGACTAAACAGCCCCAGGGCTCTCAGTCTCTCCTCGTAGGAGAGATGCTCAGTCCCTTAATCAGCCTTGTGGCTCTCTCTTGAACTCTCCATCAGGTCTCTGTCTCTCTTGAACTGGGGAGCCCAAAACTGGACACAGTATTGCAAGTATGGTCTCACCAGGGCAGAGTAGAGGGGACAAAAATCCTCCCTAGCCCTGCTGGCCACACTTCTTTTGCTGCACCCCAGGATCCCATTGGCTCTCTGGGCCACAAGGGCACACTGCTGTCCCATGCAGAACTGCTGCCCACCAGCACTCCAAGGTCTTTCTCCATGGAGCTGCTTTCCAGCAGGGCAGCCCCTAACCTGTCCTGGTGCCTGCTCTTATTCCTCCCCAGATGCAGGACCCTGCACTTCTTATTGAACTTCATGAGGTTTGTCTGCACCCAGGTCTCAGCCTGTCCAGCAAGCAGCTGGAACTGATGCAGCTCTTTGAAGTACCAGTCTGTGCATCTGGGAGGTGGTTTGTTCTTTTTGATCCACACAAAAGAGCAGAAGTGATATGACCAGATCCTTCTGACTCCGAGTACCAAATGTCCCTTTCCTCCTGGAGCTCAGCTGTGCTTGCATCATTACCCTGCTGCAACAAGTTTGCTTGTGCTGACATCTGGCTCTGTGCTCTACTCCCCACTGGCAAACACAAGATGATGGGAAAAGTGTTCCTGGAGGTGTGTCAGGAAGCATGTGGACTTGGCACTTTGGGACATGGTTTAATGGCCATGGTGATCTGAGATTGATGCTGGGACTTGGTGAACTTAGAGTTGTTTCCCAACCCAAATGGTTCTCTGATGCTGTGATCCTAGGCTGCAAATTTTCTGCTGAGGCAGCCCAACAGCTCTGTGAAAGGCACAGAGCACATCTTCAGTAAGATAAAGCAGCCACAAGGCCGAGGGGGAATAGGAAGAACTTGTTGAGAACCCTCTGTGCCACACAGGAAGGAGTTTTGGCCAGAGATGCTGAAAGATGCAGAAGGGGAGTTGTACAGAAGATGGAGATTCAGCGTTTGCAACTCCTCCTGCTTCAAACAGAAGCCTTGCACAGTTTGGAGATTAGTCACTGAAGGGTTCAGAATCATCTGGGACAGATCAATACATTTCATCTCTGCTGTGACATCACTCAGTGATGTTATTTACAAGGGAATTTTTAAAGGGAAGGGAGGGAATTAGGGGGAAAAGTGTGTTTGGAACATAAAGTGGAAGGGTTTCCTTCTCCAGTGCAAAAGCAGGACCTCCTGGGACTGACAGAACTTCCCTTCCCTTCTGTCTTTTCCTCTCATTTAATTGTTGGTAGCATGAGTGTGGCTTTTGAAGCCTGTGAGTGGTGGAGTCAGCATGAATGTCAGGAAAAATACATAAGGAAATGGAACTGAAGCCATAGAAGACACACAGCAGTGGAGCTCAGTGCAGCACTTCTGCTGCCTCTTTGCTTTATTGGACAGATAAAAGACCACATGGAGTACTGTGTACAGGTCTGGAGCCCTCAATATAGGAAGGGCATGGACCTGAAGGAGAGGGTCCAGCAGAGGAGGGAAACAAAAATGATCAGGGTGTTGGAGCATCTCTGCTACAAGGACAGGCTGAGGGAGCTAGGGGTGCTCAGCCTGGAGAGGAGAAGGCTCTGGGGAGACCTAATACCAGCCTGCCAGTACCTGAAGGGGGCTACAAGAAGGATGGGGAGAGACTGTTTGCAAAGGCCTGCAGGGACAGGACCAGGGTCACCGACTTCAAACTAGAGAAGAGCAGATTTAGATTGGATGTTAGGAACAAGTTCTTCACTATGAGGGTGGTGGATCACTGGAAGAGGTTGCCCAGGTCGAGGTCCCTTCATTGGTGGTATTCAAGGTGAGGTTCAACAAAGCCCTGGGCAGCCTGATCTAGTTGGGGATGTCCCTGCTGACTGCAGGGAGGTTGGACTGGATGACCCTTGGAGGTCCCTTCCAGCCAGGAGCATTATATGAATCTATAAGAAAAATGATAGAAAATAATGTAAAATGCTTTTGCACACAGGTTCTTTTTTTGTTTGCTTTCTTTCCCCAGTTGCTGTTAGACACAGTAGAGGACAAGTGTTTAGTGGAATTCAGACCAAAGTTGTCCTTTTCATAGAATCCTGGAACCACAGAAAGGTTTGAGATTCCTTCCAACCCAGAGATCATTCAGTTCCAAACCTCCCTGCCATGGGCAGAGACACCTCCCAGCTAGCCCAGGTTACTCAAGGCCTCCTCCAACCTGGCTTTGAACACCTCCAGGGAGGGGCAGCCACAACCTCCCTGAGCAACCTGTTCCAGTGTCTCCCCACCCTGACTGTCAAGAATTTCTTCCTCCTCTCCAGTCTCAGCCTGCCCTCCTCAAGCTTCAATCCATTCCCTCTCATCCCTTTCCTCGGGGAAAGAGCTACTTGCAGTAGTGATTTAAGGGAAATCCTGGGGACAGGATCCCAGCTGCTGCTGGTTCCCTGGAACAGCTCAGATCTGCCCAAAGGCGTTTCAGCAGTCGGACCTCAGAGCTTCACCCCACAGCACATCGGCGCAGCCCTCCCTGCAGACACTCCCTAACCAAATTCCTCCTTGTCACGCTGATTGCCTGAATGCTTGCAGTCATCAAGTTTGCTCTCTAATCCCTTCACTTTCAGCCAGGCGTCCAGGGAGGACTTTTTTCCCTCCCAAAGAGCAAAGGCTTCTACAAGACCACAGGGACCAAAAGAGTGGGGGAAAAAAAGAAATGGGGAGTGGGTTGCTGAAAAAAAAAAAAAAAAAGAAAGAAATAGAGGGGGTGGGGGTGGGGGAAAGTCAGAGGTATTTTTAAGATGCTGATTTAAGAGTGCTATTAAAAATGCTGCCCACATAGCCTTTTAACCCTCAAAGATATCAGATAACTTTTTTTCCTCCCCCTGCAGTGAGATGAAGTGGCTGTCATTATCTGTGGAGGTCTGTATCATATTGGAATCTGCCGGTGCAGGTCAGCAAGTCCGTGGTGTTCTGGTCCCAGCTCTGGCACTGAATTACATTTCCCAGGCACAATGGCTGCAGAATGGGTGGGTGCTTTGTCATTTAAACTGCATAAAGAGGCAGAAATTGATTTTTATTGTGGATCTTCATATCTAATAAAGCTCTGAGGAGCTCTTTTCTTCTCCGATTGAATGGCCATTGAATGCTTTCAATCTAGTTCTGTGTTTCATGCCTAAACTGAATAGTGGCAGGAGGAAAATAGATGGGGGGAAGAGAGGCCAAGTCACTTTCCAGATTGAAAAGGATACAGAAGAGAAATAAAAAAAAAAAAAAAGGAAAAAAAATGAATCAGAAAAGAGGAAAAAAAAAAAAAGAGAAGGGGAAAAAAAAAAAAAGCCATTTAAGTGGAAAAAGGAACTTTCCTGAGGCTGAGGAGAAATTGCTTTGTGCGAGGTGCACACACGAGGACGCGGCTGCACGCAGCTGTGGGGCGGTGCGGGAGGAGCCATGGAAGCCCACAGAGTGTTGCCGGGGGACCCTGATGCTACCGGCATCTCGAGGCTCTGCCGTGGGACCGGAGGTTTCCGGCTCTCTGGGCAGGCCGTGCCGATCCCGCACCTCCCCAGAGCTGCCCTTTGCGCCTCGCCCTCAGGAACTCCTCTTTGGCTGGGGCTGCTGTAAAATGGGAAGGGCTCGGTTTATGTTGCCATTAATTAGAGGGGAGATTGGTTTCCCACGCAATGTTTTTTAATGTAATTAGCACCTAGTTCATCACAGCCTCCTCAAATCAACAAAGAGACAATAATACATAATGGCTTTGCAGTTACTCTTTGATATGTATTGCTCATTTAGTCCCCTGCCCCTCGGGAAGCTTCATCACAATTAACAAGGCCAGTAGTGTTAGCATTAATTGGTCGTGCTGATGGTCTGATCTAAGGTCCCAAGGAGTCCTCCTATAGCGTTGCAGGCTCTGGTCAGACACTCTTGGGAACTCTGCCTAATTGAATGTGGAGTCTCTTGATCGTTAGACCCAGGAGGAAAAGTCATTGCCTGCTCATAGGCTCAGCCTTTGAAGCAGCAGGCCATGGGATGAAGGGAATGCTCCCTGACAGCCCTTGCAGGACCTGGAGGGGGTGTCACGCAGCTGCCAGCTCCACTGGGATGCCATCTTGCCAGTGCCAACAAAGTGCTGCTCTCCTGCGCTCCAGCATCTTCAAGCTCTGTGAAGCTGAGCTCAGAGGTGCCAAGCTTTGAGGGCTGTATTTCTTGCATGGCCTTTTTTGTGCTCATGCTGGGTGGATGATTGAACACATGGCCTGGTACCTTCCAAGCTGGCACTGGTCAACCCTTCAGTCTAGTGCAGGAGATTTTACAGAACCACAGAAATATTCAGGTTGGAAAAGACCCTCAAGATCACCAAGTCCAACCCAGAACCCTACTCTACAAGGGTCACCCCTAAACCATAGCCCCAAGCACCACATCCAAACCACCTTTAAATGCATCCAGGGTTGATGACCACTACCTCCCTGGGCAGCACATCCCAATCCCTGACCACTCTTGCTGGGAAACACTTCTTCCTAATATTCAGTCTAAACCTCCCCTGCTGAAGCTTGAGGTCATTCCCTCTTGTTATACCACTAATTACCTATGAGAAGAGACCAGCACCAACCTCTCCACAACCTCCTTTCAGGTAGTCAGAGAGCAATGAGGTCTCCCATCAGTCTCCCCTTCTGCCAACTAACCATCCCCATCTCCTTCAGTTGCTCTTCATCAGATTTAATCTCCAGGCCCTTCCCCAGCTTCCTTGCCCTCCATGCACTGGTTCCAGCCCCTCCACATCTCTCTTGTATTGAGGCACCCAAAACTGAACACAATACTTGAGGTGTGGCCTCTCCAGAGCTGAGTCCCAGGGGACAATCACCTCCCTGCTCCTGCTGGATTTTAGCAGCTCCCTAACTCTAACCACAGGGAACTTTCCATGCTGAAGAACATATTTTTACTTAGTTTTGTTGTACTCTCCAATGTAGACCATCATTGGAGGTGTTCAGGAGGAGACTTGATGGGGTGCTTGGTGCCATGGTTTAGTTGTTTAGGTGGGTTGGATTGGTTGATGGGTTGGACACAATGATCTTGAAGGTCTCTTCCAGCTGGTTTATTCTATTGTATTGTATTCTATAGGTTGGACTTGATGATCTCTGAGGTCTTTTCCAAGGTGCTTGATTCTGTGATTCAATGAAATCAGCTCAACTTCCCCTTCATATTCCCAAAGCATCTACATCATCCTCCACCCTGCCTAAACAGCTCCTGCTCTACCACCACTGTTTTTTGCACCCATCCCAGAGCAGGGAGCAAGACCCTCACCAGCCAAGATACCGCCCAGAGTAGCTCAGTCCCAGTAAGGAGGCCCAGCCAGCACCTGTGGATGATATTGGAGTAGTCATCATTCCTGTCCCTAACAGCCGGGGGCCACCAGGCCCCCCGGCCTTTGTTGTCACCACCACCATCACCCAGTGTACACCATGGGCACTCACCAGTGAAGAGAGGAGGATCCCTCAGCCCAGAAGGGCTCAGCTTAGGGCTTCTGCCTTCCCTGGGAGGGGATTAAAAAGTGGAGTGGGTGGGGAGGGCAAAGTGGCCACACCTGGGGTGGGAGGAGACTCCAACGTAGCCCAGGTGCTCTGGGATTTGAGGGGAAAAAGGGGGGAAATGGGGTGGAAAAAGGGGTGGAAAAGGGGCAGATGTGGTGGGAAAAGATAGGTGGTGGTGAAAGAAGGGGAATTTAAAATAACTTTATTTTCCATTAATCTTCCATGATGCACAACTGCAGCTCCTGGTTTGCTTTGCCTCCATGCAAAAAGAACAAACCCATCAATACTTCACAAGCCAAAGCCCAGTGGTGGCTATGACAATGAAACCTTTCCACGTTTGTCATTTTGCTTGGTGGGAAAATCTGTGTTTTTCAGATCAAAATATCAAGTTTTCAACAACAACAGCAACAAAAGTTCTCCAAGATTGAATTTTGTCCCTGGATACCAGCAGACAACACCAGGATGCTGAAGGGACTGGAGCACTGCCCTGTGAGGGAGGCTGAGAGCCTTGGAGCTTTTCAGTCTGCAGAGGAGAAGACTGAGAGGGCACTTAATAGATATTTACAAATATCTGAGGGCTGGGGGCAAGAAGGAGGGGACAGGCTCTGCTCAGTTGCACCCTGGGATAGGACAAGGAGCAATCACAGAATCACCAAGGTTGGAAAAGACCTCAAAGTCCAGTCTGTCACCACAGACCTCATGACTAAACCATGGCAACAAGTGCCACGTCCAATCCCCTCTTGAACACCACCAGGGATGGTGACTCCACCACCCCACCCCACCCCCACCCCCCCCCGGGCAGCACATTCCAATGGCTAACAACTCTCTCTGGGAAGAACTTTCTCCTCACCTCCAGCCTAAACCTCCCCTGGCACAGCTTGAGACTGTGTCCTCTTGCTCTGGTGTTGGTTGCCTGGGAGAAGAGACCAATGCCCTCCTGGCTACAACCTCCCTTCAGGGAGTTGTAGAGAGCAAGAAGGTCTCCTCTGAGCCTCCTCTTCTTCAGGCTAAGCAAACCCAGCTCCCTCAGCCTCTCCTCACAGGGCTGTGCTCCAGACCCCTCCCCAGCCTCGTTGTCCTTCTCTGGACACATTCAAGAATCTCAATGTCCTTCTTAAACTGAGGGGCCCAGAACTGGACACAGGACTCAAGGTGTGGCCTAACCAGTGCTGAGTCCAGGGGCACAATGACTTCCCTGCTTCTTCTGGCCACACTGTTCCTGATGCAGGCCAGGATGCCATTGACCTTCTTGGCCACCTGGGCACACAATGGATAGAAACTACAGCACAGAAGGTTCCATCTCAACACGAGGAGGAACTACTTCACTGTGAGGGTCACAGAGCACTGGAACAGGCTGCCCAGAGAGGTTGTAGAGGCTTCTTCTCTGGAGACTTGCAAGGCTCATCTGGATGTGTTCCTGTGTGACCTGTGCTGGATTCTGTGGTCCTGCTCTGGCAGGGGGTTGGACTTGATGATCTTCAAAGGTCCCTTTCAAAACCTAACATCCCCTGATATAATATATAATATAATATAATATAATATAATATAATATAATATAATATAATATAATATAATATAATATAATATAATATAATATAATATAAAATAAATATAAGAAAATAAATATATAAAATAAAATAATATACAATACATATAATAAAATAAAATTAATATAATATAATATAATATAATATAATATAATATAATATAATATAATATAATATAATATAATATAATATAATATAATATAATATAATATAATATAATATAATATAATATAATATAATATAATATAATATAATAATTATAAATAATAAACAACAACAATAATAGTAATAATAATAATAGAACCAACAAACACTGAAAGCTGTTGGCACAAACTCTGTTTGTCTTTGCCCAGGAGCTCAGCACAGCCTCAAAATGTCTTTGATGATCCAGAAGCTCTAGGAAATGCCAGGCTGTGCTCAGAAAGAGAGAATAATCCTGAAAGGGCTGTAATGGAATTACAGAGCTGATTGATACACCTCCATCCAGAACAATGTTTTCTCTCCCAGCCTCCCTCTCTCCAAATGCAGACATGGAAAAGGTCTAGGGGAGGGCAAAGGAAACTATTAAGGACATGGAAAGACGCCCATGCAAAGAGAGATTAGAAAGATCATGGCTATATAATTTAGAGAAGCCATGAATGAGAGAAGTCATGCTAGAGATACAGAAAATAATTGGCTTTTATTCTTTTCCTTTTTTTTTTCCCCCTGGTTTGCAGAGCTTTTGTGAACTCAGCCTGTGCTGCTTTTCCTTCAGATCCACACAGGACTCAGGTGTGGTTGGCAAGCAGGAAAACAACAGTCGTGGAGCTGGAGGACATTGTCCGAGGAGTATCATTTGAGATTCAAAAGCAGTCATTTTAGCTGATGTGGCTAGGGCTTGGGAGAGGAAGAAATCATAGAATCAACAAGGCTGGAAAAGACCACAAGGATCATCAAGTCCAACCTGTCACCCAACACCTCACGACTACTAAACCATGGCACCAAGTGCCACATCCAGTCCCCTCTTGAACACCTCCAGGGATGGTGACTCCACCACCTCCCTGGGCAGCACATTCCAATGGCTAACAACTCTCTCTGGGAAGAACTTTCTCCTCACCTCCAGCCTAACCTTCCCCTGACACAGCTTGAGACTGTGTCCTCTTGTTCTGGTGCTGGCTGCCTGGGAGAAGAGACCAACATCTGCCTGTCTATAACCTCCTTTCAGGTAGTTGTCGACAGCAATAAGGTCACCCCTGAGCCTCCTCTTCTCCAGGCTAAGCAACCCCAGCTCCCTCGGCCTCTCTTCATAGGGCTTGTGTTCCAAACCCCTCACCAACTTCATTGCCCTTCTCTGGACACGTTCCAGCAAGTGAGAAGCCAACCCTCTTTCCTCAAGCTAGCTTTGTGAACACCACATCCTGCTCTAGACCCTGCTTTAACATCTTGGAATAGAGAAGGCTGAGAGCAGACCTCATTGCTCCCTACAGCTCCCTAAAAGCAGTTTGAAGACAGGTGGGGGTTGGTCTCTTCTCCCTAGTCTCAGGTGATGGAAGGAGAGGAAATGGCCTGAAATTGTGCCAGGGGAGGGTTAGGTTGGAGATGAGGAACAACTTCTTTGCCACCAGAGTGGTCAGGGATTGTCACAGGCTGCCCAGGGAGGTGGTGGAGTCCCCATCCCTGGAGGTGTTGAAGAAACCTGTGGCCATGGCACTTGAGGATGTGGTTTATAGACTGTGGTGGTGTCAGGTTGAAGGTTGGACTGGATGATCTTAGAGGGCTTTTCCAGCCAAAAGAATTCTGTGATTCAATGATCTCATGCTGGAGATCTCACTTCCTGCAGAACTTCTGCTGAGTTAAGTGAGGCTGACTCTGACTCACCAAGCCGTGAAGTTCAGGGCACTATGAGAGAGGGCTGCATGGAAAGCAGGAGCTGTGTTGCTCCTGCAGGACGTGTCCTCTTTCACACCCTACCAACTTCTAAAGAACCCAGAGGCAACCAAATCCTTGTTTTCAACCCAGGGCAAGTACGGAAGGGAAGGTTTCCACCTGGAAACTGCCTCTCAGTGATGCGAGGGTCTGTTTCCCCTTCCAGAGGGTATTTGCTGCCAACACTCTGCTAACTGTGCCAAGCAAACTGTTCTAAAGGGAATGTGAATTCTGGAGGGCTACTAATACCTGAATACTTGTCCATTTCTTCCAGCTCTATCAATTCATCTAATAAAAGGTTATGAGATCTCTCTCTCTATACAAAGTCTCCTCTGTTCAAGAGGGAGCACTTCTGACACTTCTGCTCCCATCCAAACACCAATGCCTTTCAAAACACTGGACTTAGACAAAGGCTTGCTGGCTGAGGGCCAGAAGGAAAGTGGGGGTGGGAAAAAAAACCACCCACCCCAACACAGTGTACCACAAAAGTAGGAAGAATACAGACTACAAAGGTGCAGGGAAGAATGATCTAAATTAAATGGTGAGAACCCAGAGGGACTTGAGAGACAGAAATACCTCATCTAACCTCAATGAACAATGTGTCACCAGGGACAGAATTGAAAGCAGAGGTCAGCTGGGTGCCAAGAAGTTTGTTTTCAAGTTCCCTCGAGGAAGAGAGAGGTCTGCACTGCTTAACAGAAAGCTTTCTGTTTCCTTTGGGTTCTGCCAAGGTCCAGAGTCAAAAGGTGCAGGACGTTCTGGAGAGCTGGTGGGAGCAGCAGAGGCACTTGGGGAGCAGGCTGAGGAGTTGATGTGGGAACAGATGCACTGGCAAAGCAGCGGTTGTGAGAGCAGGCTCTCCCATGAACCTGGGGAAGGAGAGAGGGATGTGAGTCAGGGTTTGGCAGAACAGCTCAGCTTGGGATAACAATTTCCCTTGCAGACAAGTCTGAAAACAGAGAGGTGTTCCTCAAGGCAGGTGCCCCGAAACAGCAACTTCCGATGCCACCCATGAATGGCAGCGAAAATCTGAGAGGCCTTTGAAAGCTGGAGGCAAAGAGACTTGTGCATGGTGTCTTCATTATCACTGAGAGTTACTCTCTTGCCTCCTCAGCCTCACTTTGCAATAAAGCCTGGGGCAGGAGGAGAGCATCTCGGCAAGATCCCACAAGTAGGCTGGAGCCCACACAATCTTCCTGAGCACTGGACCTGGCTGCCCATAGAATCATAGAATCCACCAGGCTGGAAAAGCCCTCAGAGATCATCAAGTCCAACCTATTACCTAACACCTCCGGACAGCTAAACCATGGCTCATATCCAATCCTTTTTGAACACCTCCAGGGATGGTGACTCCACCACCTCCCTGGGCAGCACATTCCAATGGCCAACTACTTTTCCTGGGAAGAACTTTCTCCTCACCTCCAGCCTAAACTTCCCTGGCACAGCTTGAGATTGTGTCCTCTTGTTCTGGTGCTGGTTGCCTAGGAGAAGAGACCAACCCCCACCTGGCTACAACCTCCTTTCAGGTAGTTGTAGAGAGCAAGAAGGTCTCCCCTGAGCCTCCTCTTCTGCAGGCTAAGCAAGCCCAGCTCCCTCAGCCTCTCCTCATCGGGCTGTGCTCCAGACCTCTCACCAGCCTCATTGCCCTTAGAGGTTGTGGAGTCTCCTTCTCTGGAGACTTTCAAAACCCACCTGGACATGTTCCTGTGCAACCTGTTCTAGGTGATCCTGCTCTAGCAGGGGGATTTGTCCTGGTGATCTCCAGAGTTACCTTTCAACCCCCACCATTCTGTGATGCTGTGGTTCTATGCCTAGTCAGAATTTGCTTATCAATACAAGGTCTGAGCAGTTGACAGTACTGTCAAGGAACATCACTGCAGACTTACAGCTGAAATGGAGGCCTCTCTTTACAGGAGTGCCCAAAGTTGCTGGCCAGGAGGTTTGTGAACTGGGTGGGTAGAGTCACAGAATGTTAAGGGTTGGAAGGAACCTCCAAAGCTCACCCAGTCCAACCCCCTACCAGAACAGGGTTACAGAGGGCAGGTCACACAGGAACACATCCAGGTGGGTTTGGAATGTCCTCAGAGAAGGAGACTCCACAGCCTCTCTGGGCAGCCTGCTCCAGTGGTTTGTCACCCTCACAGTGACAAAGTTTTCCCTTCTGTTCCCATGCAAATTCCTCTGCTTCAGCTTGCACCCAGTACTCCTTGGCCTATCATTGGACATCCCTGTGCAGAGCCTGGCTCCATCCTCCTGACACTGCCCTGCACATCTCTATCAATGAGGTCACCCCTCAGGCTTCTCTGCTCCACGCTCAAATGCCCTCAGCTCTCTCAGCCTGTCCTCAGCAGGGAGATGTTCCACTGCCTTCAGCACCTATGTGGCTCTGCAGTGGACTATCTCAAGCAGTCCCCTGAGGTCCTTCTTGAACTGAGGGACCCAGAACAGTTGAGAGCTTTGTACTGCAGAGAATTCCCACTCAGAGATTCCTGCTGGGATCTATGATGCCTCCAGACTGAAAAAAACCCCAAACAACTAGGGCAGAAATAGAGGGACAGAACCAAAGCAGGACAAATCCTCTCCTGAATACCAGGGCTTAGCTCTAGGTTAGGAGCCCTTTAAAAAACTCAGCCTAGAGGACTGAAGGAGCTGTAAAAAGTCACCTTTATTTCTGTTATCCACCTGCTGTCCCCAAAGCTGAGGAAGATGAAGCACAGATGCTGCTCTCCTGGGCTTTCTTTGACCGATGACCCCAGCTGTAAGTGAGTCTGATGCAAGGGGAGGGCCGTGCCGAGGGTCAATGATTGGGAAGTTTCCAAAGTGCCACTCGGTGGCCGAGGGCAGGCAGTGACAAGAGCTGCAGGTGAAGTGGTCACAGCCAGGCTGAAACGAGTGACAGTGGTGATTGGGTGCTGCAGCTTGCGACCTGCAGCAGCAGGTGAGCTTGCCAAGCTCAATGCAGCCAGGGGATGCTCTGTGGTGCCCCCTGAAGCATATCCCTCCTTGTTCACAGCATCACTCAGACAGGCATCACTCAGGCTGAGTTTGGCTGGCACCCTGTCAAAGCCAGAGGTACTCACAGGAGATGGTTTGGCCATGGGAAAAGGAACAGCACCTTCTCCCTACAGGGATGTGGCTACTCTGTGGCTGATGAAGACAAAGCATCCAAGCAGCTCCTGGAAGACCATCTCATCTCCATCTCTGGCCTCCCTTTATGAGGAAGCATTCATTTCAGAGAATCACTGAATGGCAGGGCTTGGAAGGGTCTTCAAGAATCATCCAGTTCAACCTCCCTGCCAGAACAGGATCCTCATCAGGGAGATGTTCCACTGTCTTCAGCATCTTTGTGACTCAGAACCTCAAGCATCTTGGAGACACTTTTCTGGCTTTCCAGGCTGTGCAGGTGACCTACTGGGGACATCTCCTACCCATTGCAGACCTACCAGCTCCCTGCTTTGAGTTCATTTCCACCAGCAGAAGAGCTCACCCCACAACAAACTGTTAACCACAGGCCATTTGCTTGGAAGCCAGAGGAGATCACAGAAGCACAGAGTCTTGGGGGTTGGAAGTGACCTCAAAAGATCATCGAATCATAGAATCAATAAGGTTGGAAGAGACCTCAAAGATCATCAAGTCCAACCAGTCACCCAACACCTCATGACTATAAACCATGGCACCAAGTGTCACGTCCAATCCCCTCTTGAACACCTCCAGGGATGGTGACTCCACCACCTCCCTGGGCAGCACATTCCAATGGCTAACAACTCTCTCTGGGAAGAACTTTCTCCTCACCTCAAGCCTAAACCTCCCCTGGTGCAGCTTGAGACTGTGTCCTCTTGTTCTGGTGCTGGCTGCCTGGGAGAAGAGACCAACCTTATTGCTCTCTACAACTCCCTGAAGGGAGCCAGGTGGGGGTTGGTCTTGGACACAGTCTCAAGCTGCACCAGGGGAAGTTTAGGCTTGAGGTGCAGAGAAAGTTCTTCCCAGAGAGAGTTGTTAGCCATTGGAATGTGCTGCCCAGGGAGGTGGTGGAGTCCCCATCCCTGGAGGTGTTCAAAAAAGGACTGGATGTGGCACTTGGTGCCATGGTTTATAGTCATGAGGTGTTGGGTGATAGGTAATAGGTTGGACTTGATCTCTGAGGTATTTTCCAACCTGGTTGATTCAATGATTCTACCCTCAAGAAATGCCAACATCTGGAATCAGAGCAGGGTTCTGGGACCTGAGGCCAGCTGCCCAGGCCTGCAGAGCTGTGGCTGGTACCTCAGCATTGTCTGGGTGGAGTTTCCTCTGCGCTGAACTCCTGCTGCTCACTTGCAGTGGTTTCTTTTGCTGGTATGTTTGGTGTGGGTTTTTTTTTTCCCCCTTCACCAGTAGTCTCACTTGCAAAGCCCTGCTGGAGAGCTCCCTCATCTCTATTTAAAAATATTCCAAGTGATGCAGGCAGTGGAAGTTTGAGTTAATTACAAATTATTCTCCATTTCACCAGCATTTTATTAACAAATCCACATTAATCCAGTATTAAAGCAGGGTGGGATTATAGGATTTCTCTCCTCTGAAGCTTGGAGCAAGGGAAGTCTATAATAAACCTACCTATTCATTTGACACAAAGCTGGTCCATCACATCTACCACCACATGTGCCCCCCCCCTCGCCCTTCTTTGCCACATACATCTGCAGTCCCATACAATGGGAACCATAGGGGTTTAGTGGTGAACTAGAATGGATATGAACCTGATCTGGGGCAAAATTACCTTCCCAGCACCTTGGAGACACCTTCTGTTCACCTGGAACCTCCTCTGCTCCAGCTTGCACCCACTGCCTCTTGTCCTAGCATTGCATGTCACTGAGCAGAGCCTGGCTCCATCCTCCTGACACTGCCCTGCCCATCTCTATCACCATCAATGAGGTCACCCCTCAGGCTCCTCTGCTCCAAGCTCAAGTGCCCTCAGCTCCCTCAGCCTGTCCTCAGCAGGGAGATGTTCCACTGCCTTCAGCATCTTTGTGGCTCAGCACTTCTAGCACCTTGGAGACAACTTTTCTGGCTTTCCAGGCTATGCATGTGACCTACTGGGGACATCCCCTACCCATTGCAGCCCTACCAGCTCCCTGCTTCATGTCCACTTCTAACAGTAGAAGAGCTCACCCCACAACAGCTGCTTTAACCACAGGCCATTTGCTTGGAAGCCAGAGGAGATCACAGAATCACAGAGTGTTAGGGGTTGGAAGGGACCTTGAAAGATTACAGGGTCCAACCACCTGTCAGAGCAGGATCACCCAGGGCAGGTCACACAGGAACACATCCACTTGTGTTTGGAATGTCTCCAGAGAAGCCTTGAAGCTTAGCTTCCCTTCCCTTCCCTTCCCTTCCCTTCCCTTCCCTTCCCTTCCCTTCCCTTCCCTTCCCTTCCCTTCCCCCTTCCCTTCCCTTCCCTTCCCTTCCCTTCCTTCCCTTCCCTTCCCTTCCCTTCCCTTCCCTTCCCTTCCCTTCCCTTCCCTTCCCTTCCCTTCCCTTCCCTTCCCTTCCCTTCCCTTCCCTTCCCTTCCCTTCCCTTCCCTTCCCTTCCCTTCCCTTCCCTTCCCTTCCCCTCCCCTCCCCCTCCCTCCCTCCCCTCCCCTTCCTTCCTCCCTTCCTCCCCCTCCCTCCCCTCCCCCTCCCCTCCCCTCCCCTCCCCTCCCCTCCCCTCCCTCCCCTCCCCCCCCCTCCCCCTCCCCTCCCCTCCCCTCCTCTCCCCTCCTCTCCCCTCCTCTCCCTCCTCTCCCCTCCTCTCCCCTCCTCTCCCCTCTTCTCCCCTCTTCTCCCCTCTTCTCCCCTCTTCTCCCCTCTTCTCCCCTCTTCTCCCCTCTTTCTCTTCTCTTCTCTTCTCTTCTCTTCTCTTCTCTTCTCTTCTCTTCTCTTCTCTTCTCTTCTCTTCTCTTCTCTTCTCTTCTCTTCTCTTCTCTTCTCTTCTCTTCTCTTCTCTTCTCTTCTCTTCTCTTCTCTTCTCTTCACCTGCTCCAGAGCTCTGTCACCCTCGTAGTGTAAAAGTTTTTCTTTATGTTTACATGGAACCTCCTCTGCTCCTTGTCTGCTCCGTTGCCCCTTGTCCTAGGATGCCTCTTCTGCAAATTGAAGCTTACACCACCAGGTGAGGCACAGAGCAGAGAAATCAAAGGCTCTGAGCACGTTTGGAGTGAGCTGGGAGGAATAAGATGGAAAAGCAGAAGTGTTTCATCTTGATCCTGCCACGGTCCTCAAAATTGTCTTGGAATTTTTCGCAGAAAGGAGCCAGCTAAGGGACTGAAATAGTTTGCTGCAAGAGATAATCCTTTTAATAAAATGTAAGGGTCAGAATTTGATGTTGGCACTGAACATTTTGCTAAATAGGGCATGATGAGTTTGCTGTTCTGCTCCTGGGCTGGTTGCTCGTGCTTGCATTTTGCGGTGCATAATGACGGCATGAAATTGCCATCTCTGCTGGGCTTGGTGCAGGTTGAGCAGCCCAAAGTGAAACAGCTCCTGAGCTGAAACCATTTTGCAGCCCTTTTGGAACAAAACCCCTTACACCTGATTAAAATAATCATAATGTTTCAAAAAAATCCAGATTAAAAAAAAAAAAAAAAAAAAAAAAAAGGAACAACTTCAGGGTTTTGAAGACCTTTATTGTCTCGCTCCCAGGGGCACCACGGAACACTGAAAGGATTTCACAGAACCACAGGATGGTAGGGGCTGGAAGGGACCTCTGGAGATTGAGTCCAGCCCCCTGCCAAGGCAGGATCACCTAGAGAAGGTCAGAGAGGAGCACATCCAGGTGGGCCTGGAATATCTCTGGGCATGGAGACTCCTCCAGCTCTCTGGGCAGCCTGCTCCGGGGCTCTGCTGCCCTTAAATTCAAGAAGTTCCTCCTCATGGTTAGATGAAACTTGTGATGTTCAAGTCTGTTCCTCTTTCTCCTTGCCCTGTCACTGGGCACCACTGAACAAAGCCTGGCCCCATCCTCCTGGCACCCACCCTTGAAATGTTGATCAGCATTGATGAGATCACCCTCAGGCTGCTCTTCTCCAGACCGAACAGCCCCAATTCTCTCAGCCTTGCCTCATCACAGAGACGTTCCAGTGCCCTCATCACCTTTTCATTCACTCATTCATTTCATACCTACAGAATCTCTCCATTTTCCCATGCCTTATCCAGGATTTGCTACATTTCTGTCTCAGAAATCAGCCTTTTCAGCCAAACCTTGCTGCTGCTGCTCTCTGTTTAGATGTGACGACAAGTATGGGGCTGTGCAGAAGTGAGACTAAGCTGCCTCCCCTGCACATCAGCTGAGATAGGCAGTGATCACAGGTTCACAGAACATTAGAGGTCAGAAGGGACCTCCAGAGATCATCCAGTCCAATCCCCCTGCCAGAGCAGGAGCACCCAGGGCAGGTCACACAGGAACACACCCAGGTAGGTTTGGAAGGTCTCCACAGAAGGAAACTACACAACCTCTCTGGGCAGCCTGATCCAGGGCTCTGTCACCCTCACTGGGAAGAAGTTTCTCTTCATGTTGAGGTGAATCCTTCTATGTTCAAACTTGTACCTCTTGTTTCTTGCCTTATTACTGTGCACCACCAAAAAGAGCTTGGTCCCCTCCACTAGACATTGATCAGATCCCTTCTCAGCCTTCTCTTCTCCAAACTAAACAGCCCCAGGGCTCTCAGTCTCTCTTCACAGGGGAGATGCTCAAGTCCCCTAATCATCCTCATGGCTCTCCACTGGACTCCAGCAGCACTCTGTTTCTCTTGAACTGGGGAGCCCAAGACTGGACACAATGTTCCAGGTGTGGTCTCACAGTATTGCAGGTGTGATGTGGCTCAGGAGTAGAGCTCCTTCTGAGCCATGGTAGGGTTTTCTTTGTTTTTCTGTTGCCAGCTGTCCTAAGAAACCAAGCCCAGTGCCACCCCACTAGCAACTTGTGCTGCTTTGCAGAGGGAAGGGCAGTGTTTTGTTTTTGGCAGAAGTCTTACTCAGCCCTGGTGTGTGGACCACGTGCAGATGTTTCACCCAGCAGAGAGCTGGAGACCCCAACAGCCATCAAAAGCTTTTATGGGGCCTTTGCTTTCAGAAGATCAGTTCTTCTGTTTGTGACTTATCATCTAAAAGGCTTTTGGGGGTGGATTACCCAAAAGGTAATCTCCAAGGGGTAAGGCTCACTCTCTTGCTGCCTGGCTCCACTGGAACAGGCTGCCCAAGAGAGGTGGTGGAGCCATCATCCCTGGAGGTCTGCAAGAAACATGAGGCCATGGCACTTTGGGACTTGGTTCAATAGCCATGGTGGTGTTGGGTTGACAGTTGGACTTAATAACCTTAGGGGTGTTTTCCAAGCAAAACAGTTCATTGATTCTATGGAAGACCGGATATTGGCCTCAATGGCTACTGTTTGAGCAAGGCAAAGGCAAAGGGGAATTCTCCTTCAGGATACCAGCTCTTGCTTCTGGCCATCTCTGATCTGATAGTCTTGATGTGTCCTCAATGCCCAGAGCCTGCCCAAGCAGATTCCCAGCCAGATATCTGCAGGTCTCCCCCAGCTCCTGGCAAAGCCAAGGAAGAGGTACAGAGATGGAAGCAAGAGTGATGATCACACCTGAAGGGCAGGGGGGCAGGTGAATGCTGGTTGGGTTTGAAGCAGGGTGGAGCATGTGTCCTTGGGGATTTCATTCCTGCACACCCTTCTGGTTTCACTCAATCCAAAGTAACCAAAGCCTGAATTTCTCTCCCCCAGCTAGCATGTCAAAAATAATATCAATCATACCTTCAGTCCAGAGACCCCTTGTTGGCCCATGAACAGGACAAGGAATAATGGATATAAGCTAGAACACAGGAAGTTCCACCTCAGCATGAGGAGAAACCTATTTACTGTGAGGGTGATGGAGCCCTGAAGCAGGCTGTCCAGAGAGGTTGTGGAGTTTGCCTCTCTGGAGACTTTCAAAGCCAACCCTGGCTTGAGAGCAGCCCTGAAGAAAAGGACTTGGGGGTGCTGGTGGATGAGAAGCTCAACAGGAGCCAGCAGTGAGTGCTTGCAGCCCAGAAAGCCAACCTGATCCTGGGCTGCAGCAAGAGAAGCACAGCCAGCAGGTCGAGGGAGGTGATTCTTCCCCTCTACTCCGCTCTGCTGAGACCCCACCTGGAGCACTGATTCCAGCTCTGGAGTCTCTGTTACAGGAAGGATCTGGAGGTGCTGGAAGGTGTCCAGAGAAGGGCCATGAGGGTGAGCAGAGGGCTGGAGCTGCTCTACTATGAGGACAGACTGAGGGAGTTGGGGCTGGTCGGTCCTTCAGACCTTCTTGTGGCCTTCCAGTATCTCAAGGGGGCTACAAGAAAGCTGGGGAAAGACATTATAGGGTGTCAGGTGGTGTTAGGACTGAGGGGAATGGATCCAAGCTGGAGGAGGGGAGATGTAGATTAGACATTAGGAAGAAGTTCTTCCCCATGAGGGTGGTGAGACACTGGCACAGATTGCCCAGGGAGGTGGTGGAAGCCTCATCCCTGGAGGTTTTGAAGGCCAGGTTGGATGTGGCTGTGAGCAACCTGCTGTAATGTGAAGTGTCCCTGCCCATGGCAGGGGGTTGGAACTAGATGGTCCTTGAGGTCCTTTCCAACCCTGACAATTCTATGATTCTGTGACATGTTCCTGTGTGGCCTGCCCTAGGTGATCCTGGGCAGGGAGGTTGAACCTGATGATCTCTGAAGGTCCTTTCCGACTCGTAACATTCTGTGAGTCTGTGATTCTGAGACATTTTCTGGATGCATCTGAGCAAGCAATCACTGCAGTGCAGAGTGGTCCCTGCCCCAAGGCATGGAGGTGCTGTTAGAACAGCCCTTTTGATTGCCTTTTCCCACATCCAGGTCACAGCAGAACTACCACCACCCTGCAGAGCATTGCTGGGGGCTGCTGTGAGGACTAAGCTCTGGCTTTCAGTAGAAGACAATGGATGCTCTATCTGTTCCTTGCCAGCTCTGCTTGGCATCTTTAGTGCTGCGAGATGAGGCCTTTTGGTGCTCTGCTGCAACAGGCAATTTGGAGTACAAACAACCCTTTTGTGCCTCTGGCTTAAGGAGCTCCCTGATAAACCTGGCTGTGGAGAGGAGCTGACGTGAATGTATGAGAGTCCTCCTGCCCACAGGCAGTGCCAAGATGCCAGGCAAAATACACCACCTGCAGCAGGGCCTATTAAGGAAATTAATGCTTGGGATTTTTACTTTTTTTACCTCCCCCACTCCCCAAATCAAACTGTAGTCAAAAGAGAAAGAGGCCAGGAAAGTTCTTCTACAAATTAGTCATGATCTGTAAGAAAAATGATGCAATCAGGGGAGCTGCAGGACAACAAATGAGCCCAAGGCTGAGGCATCCATTAGGCAGACCATTTGTACCAAAAACTTTCTTCTCTCCTTTCTCAGCTCAAGCTCCTCTTTGGAGTTTCCTCTTCTCTCCTGTCTCAGCTCAAGCTCCTCTTTGGAGTTTCCTGTTCTCTCCTGTCTCAGCTCAAGCTCCTCTTTGGAGTTTCCTCTTCTCTCCTTTCCTAGCTCAAGCTCCTCTTTGGAGTTTCTTCTTCTCTCCTTTCCCAAGCTCCTCTTTTGAGCTTTTCTGAGGGGGCATGTGCTGAGATCTAGATGCACATCCTGGCTTATGCAGATCATAAGCAATGCTCTCATAGCTGATCTTAACCCTGAGCTTGGATCTGGAGGGAGGCTGCGCAGATTACTGTGTCCAGTTCTGGGCTCCCCAGACCAAGAGAGGCAGGGAACTGCTGGACAGAGTCCAGTGGAGGAGCACGAAGCTGCTGGGGGAACTGCAGCATCTCTCTTATGAGAAGAAGCTGAGGCCTCGGGCTGTTTAGCCTGGAGAAGAGAAGGCTGAGAGGGGATCTTGTTAATGTTGTTCAATGTCTAAAGGGTGAAGGTGAAGAAGAAGTGGCTGGGCTGTTTTCAGTGGAGGCCAGGGATGGGGACAGGGGGCAGTGGGCACAGACTAGAACCCAGGAGGTTTTACTTGAACTTAAGGAGCAACATCTTTGCTGTGAGCAGGCTGGTGCCCTGGAGCAGGCTGTCCAGAGAGGTGACAGAGTCTCCTTCCCTCCAGACTTTCAAAACCTGCATGGACACATTCCTGGGCAGCCTGCTCTGGGTAAACCTGTGCTAGCAGGGGTTGCACCTGGTGATCTCCAGAGGTCCCTTCCAACCCCTACCATTCTGTGAGTCTGTGATTTTGTGAGTCTATGAGTTTATAATCTGCCAGGAGCTGCATGCAGGTGACCTGCAGCCTGTTTTCATCTCAGCTCCCAGCTTCTTGGAGGAGCTGGGAGTGAAGGACAGATCTCATTGTCAGCCTGGAGAAGTGATGTTGAGGACAACATTAGGTATGGGCCAGAAAAAGCAGAGATATCTTCCATGGGACCTCATCTCATGGTCAGTGAAGGAGACTGGGACGTCATTGCCCCTGTACTCAGCACTGGTGAGGCTGCACCTCCAATACTGGGTTCACTCCAAGAAGGACATTGAGGGGCTGGAGCAGGTCCAGAGAAGGGCAACAAAGCTGGGGAAGGGTCAGGAGAACAGGGCTGGGGAGGAGCAGCTGAGGGAGCTGGGGGTGTTTAGTCTGGAGAAGAAAAGGCTGAGGGGAGACCTCATTGCTCTCTGCCTATGCCTGAGAGGAGGTTGTAGCCAGGTGGGGTTTGGTCTCTTCTCCCTAGTCTCAGGTTATAGAAGGAGAAGCAATGGACTGAAATTGTGCCAGGGGAAGGTTAGATTGAAGATTAAGAAAAATGTCTTTGCTGCAGGAATGGTCAGGGATTGGCACAGGCTGCCCAGGGAGGTGATGGAGTCCCCATCCCTGGAGGCGTTCAAGAAATGTGTGGCCATGGCACGTGGGGACACAGCTTAATGGCCAGGGTGGTGCTGGGTTGAAGGTTGGACTGGATGACCTTGGAGGGCTTTTCCAACCCGAGCAGATCTGTGATTCTATGACAGGGAAAATGCCAGGCTTGTCCCTTGCCAGTGACCCCAGCCCTTCATCTGCCACCCTGCCTGAGGCTCCTGCTGGGCTGGCCGTTCCCCCCAGCCAGCCTCCCACCGCTAAGCACAGCCAAACAAGCCGCCGTGCTGCCAGCCTTCCAAAACCCAGCCTGAAAATAGCTTGCACTGCAATGCAAGCAGCAGACAAAGCTGAAGCAAAGCAGAGGAGCAGGCACCCTCCAAGCTAAAGCATGGCATTAAGCAATATTCCTTTTTTGAAGTGGGCTGATTTTATTTTTATCATATTTGAGCACAAACCCTTTTCATGTCATCAATGAAGGAACTGCTGCAGAAGGGTTATGTTGGTTGGGGGTGGGGGGTGGGTGGTTTTGGGGGCTGTTTATTTGTTGTGTTGTTTGGTGTTTTTTTCAGATGCATTTCCTATGGAGATTTTTTGTTTGCTTTTCTTTTCTTTTTTTCAGTGAAAAAATGAAAAAGAAGAAGAAGAAGAAGAAGAAGAAGGGGGGGAAAAAATCATGGAAAGCTGTGTTGAATTATGTGATACATTGAAATTAAAATGAAATCCCAAATTATCTTGCAGTCAGGGGCTGATGTGGACTGAGTGATAATAAATAAAGGTTAAAAGGACATTGGCAAG
Source organism: Picus viridis (assembly GCA_033816785.1). Taxonomy (NCBI): domain Eukaryota; kingdom Metazoa; phylum Chordata; class Aves; order Piciformes; family Picidae; genus Picus; species Picus viridis. The sequence goes on from CM066589.1 coordinate 6,168,654, forward strand.
TCTTTTTTCATGGCTTTCAATTTTTCCCCTCCCTGTTGTTTGTAAAAACCTCTTAGAAGATTAAAAATAATATTTCTTTCCCTATTGATTTTTTTCCCTCCTTTCTCTCCCCCCCCCCTTCTCTTTCACATTTGAAAACAGCATTTATTTATTCCCTGTGTTTCTAATGGAGCTGGGATTAATGTGCCTTTATTTGTTCTCTGCTTGACTTCTGCTTTCCTCTCATGGAGCAGCTCGCTGCAGCCCCAGCGAAGGGTTCTTAGGAGCAAGGCTGAAGCTGCCCAACACTGAAGACCTCAACAGAGATCTAGCCAGGGGTCCAAGGTCATCTGTAAATATTTTGACCCTGGGGTGGCCTCCTAAATAATTCTGTGGTTCTCTGACATCTGCTACCCAGGACACTTGCAGGCAGGGCTTGGGACACTTTTGGTTGCCTGTAATGCATCCACAGAGAAACCCATAACTGCTTCTTCTATGCTGGAGCTCAGATGTTCCCTCTGGACTTGTTCTCTACAACTCCCTGAAAGGAGGTTGCAGTGAGGTGAGGGTTGGTCTCTTCTCCCTAGGATCATGTGATAGGACAAGAGGAAATGGTCTGAAATTGTGCCAGGGGAGGGTTAGTTTGGAGAAAGAGAGAAAGAGTGGTCAGGGCTTGGCACAGGCTGCCCAGGGAGGTGGTGGAGTCCCCATCCCCGGAGGTGCTCAGGAAATGTGTGGCCATGGCGTTTGGGGACATGGTTTAGTGTCCATGGTGTAGTTGGGTTGACAGCTGGACTCAATGATCTTTGAGGGTTTTCCTAACCTTCACTTTGCCTTCCTCAACGGCCTAAACAGTTTGTGGGGATCAGGGTAGTGGCAACACTAATTGTTAAGGTGGTTGTTCACACAGCCACTTCAGAGGAGGGATTACAAACTGGATTATTACATCTGCCTTTAGAGGCACCTGCCAGATCAGGTGGCTTTGGCTGCATGCTTTTCGAGCTCTGTGGCCTGCACTGTGGCTAGTTGTATCTCCATCACCCGTCAGGTCTGGTGGCTGGAATGCAGGAGCCTGCCTGGATGAAGCAATCACTCTGCTTCCCTGCTCTCTTGGCTTTAAACACCCAAATAATTTGGGCAAAGAGTGAGATTGGGCTGGCAGATGGGATGTAGCCAGCACCCAGTAGATAGTGCCAGCAACTTGATGCCAGTGGCCTGCAGAACAGTGCTGGCACACCTCTTTGGTGCAGCAGTGGTGAACCTACAAACCATCTGTGATGGGTTATGCCCATCCTGAAAGCAGGAGGGGTGAGGGCTTGTGAGAGCCTTGCTCTCCCTGGAGGGCATTTTCCCCCTGGGGAACTGAGTGAGTCTTTTCAGTCCCTCTCCCTGTCCAGCAAGCCTGTAAAAAGGAGGCCACTGCAGTCATTTCTCTCTGGGCCCCTGCCTTGGGCTGGATGAGAGGACTGCTGCTGGCTCCCTGCTTCTCTGCCATGTGGCCCTCCCTGCTACATCCACACCTCTTCAAAGGACTGGTTTTGTATTCGTATTTTCCCCATGCATCCTTGTTCCTTACCCTTGTGAACCCTTCCTGTTGTTATTGCAAGTATATATATTGTTTGAAGAAAATTCTTCACCTCTCTACTCCCAAGCCTAATCCAAATTATTTCTTGGTGGATTTGCTCCTTCCCTTTTTTTTCCACTCGATCAGGAAAGAGGAGGGGGAAGCAGAGGAGGGATTCTCAGCCTTGCCCACATCTGAGCTCTTAAATCCCAGTTAAGGCTCAAACCACTACACCATCCCTTGTCTTAGTGTAGGTCATCTATGCACAAGCATCTGCTAGCACCAGGTGCAAGGTTCTCTTGCTGCACACTGGCACCCCCATGCTGGGAAAGCCTCTCCTAGAAGAGGTAGGACATCTGTTTTGTTGCTGTTGCCTCAGCATGGCAGTGGGAAACCAGAAAGCTGCTAATGTCCCTGCTTTTTGTTCAGGCTGCAAGCTCTTCGGTAGGGGAGAGCCTGTCGGGACAGGTTTGTACAGAATCGTGGAATCATTTTGGTTTGCTCCCAGAGCAATGCTCATGGTTCAAGTCATGGTTTAGTTGCTCATTAGAGGCCATCAGGTTAATTTCCCCCTGCTTTCCCTATTTCTTTATTTTTACCTTTTTTTTTTTGCACTTGTGTTTCTTAGAGCTCCTGAATGGGAAAGGGATTCATCAGCACTGGCCTTCGAGAGCCCATTTGTATGGCGTTTGGTCACTGATCTTTGTTTGTGGGTCTCATGCCCTAGAGATCATCAAAGCTGACATCATCTGTGTGATGTGCTGCCACGTAATTTCCACTGTTTTCCCAAAATTATGGATTTGCCTGGGCTGGAAGAGGTCTTTAAGGCCATCAAGTCCAACCATTACCTAACTACCAAGCCTGGTGCCGAACCATGTCCCTTAGCACAGTGGGTCAGCCAAAAATCCAAACCACCACAAATCACAGGCTCACAGGATGTCAGGAGTTGGAAGTCAGAGATCATCCAGTCCAACCCCCGCTGCCAGAGCAATCTACAACCTAACTCAGGTCACACAGAAACACATCCAGATGGGGCTTGGAAGTCTCCAGAGAAAGAGACTGCACAACCTCTGTGGGGAGTCCGTGGTCTGTGATCCCTCACAGTGAAGAAGTTCCCCCTTGTGTTGAGGTGGAACCTCTTGTGCTGCAGCTTACATCCGTTGCTCCTTGTCCTGTCACAGGGAGCAAGTGAGCAGAGGCTGTCCCCTCCTTCCTGACCTCCAGACCTCAGATATTTATAAACATTTATTAAATCCCCTCTCAGTCTTCTCCTCTCCAGACTTAGAAGCCCCAGATCCCTCAGCCTCTCCTCATAAGGCACATCCAGGAAGAACTGATAGCAGAACAACGCCAAGAGATGCTGCTGAGTTTGAATTGCTTGTGAGCACTCCTTAGGATGGTAGTTTGTGATCTGGAATCAGCAGTGCGCCAAAAATACGGTGCTGAGAGGCATACAAGTTTGTTTCCTTAGGGTGCATCAAAACGTTGCCGTGTGTGACCCCAGTGTTTCCAAGGAGCACAAGGTGTGTTTCCTAATAACAAAAGAAATGAGGGAAGGACAGAGAAGCAACCTCCTGGCCATGAGGTTTGCCTCCCAGCAGCTTCCCTTAGTCAATGGAGAAAAAGAAATTGTGGAACTGGGGAATTGTTTGGGTTGGAAAAGACTTCCAGCATCAACTGTCAACCTAAGACCATCATGGCCTTCAAACCATGTCCCCACATGCCATGGCCACACATTTCTTGAACACTTCCAAGGATGGGGACTCCACCACCTCCCTGGGCAGCCTGTGCCAATCCCTGACCACTCCTGCAGCAAAGAAATGTTTCCTCATCTCCAACCTAACCCTCCCCTGGCACGATTTCAGGCCATTGCCTCTCCTTCTATCACCTGAGACTAGGGAGAAGAAACCAACTCCCACCTGGCTGCAGCCCCTTTCAGGCAGTTGTAGAGAGCAATGAGGTCTCCCCTCAGCCCCCTGTTCTCCAGACAGAACAACCCCAGCTGCACTCTCTATGCTTGGTTGCATGGTTTAGTTGATTGGGTGGTGTTGGATGATAGGTTGGACATGATGATCTTGAAGGTCTCTTCCAACCTGGTTTATTCTATGAGCATCTAGGCTACGATCAGCTTCACAGACCCCCTCCGAATCCCTGCGGGAGCTGCACACGAAACACGCAGGATTCATCAGCAGGGCTCTGGTGTTGGCAGGACAGGGGTAGGGTGGAAAAAAAAGGACCTAGAGAAAACTCCTCCCAGCTTTCAGGGCTGCACTGGGAGCCCAGCAACAAGTCCAAAAGCTGCTTTGGGCTTGCAACGGGGAAGTTTCTCCGGAGCAGACTTTCTTATCGCTGCGCCTCCGACGCGTGCGATACTTTATTAGCATCCTCCTCGGTAATCCCAGCAAAACTGAAGGGGAAAGGGAAAAAGAAGAAGAAGGAGGGGAAAAAAAAAATAAAATAGAAGTGTCAGATCAAAAGGGGGAGTATGAAAGCAGGCAGCTAAGCAGGTTGCTGGGATGCTAATGATTGCTTCCTTCATTCTGTGAGTGTCACGCACAACATCGCTAAGCCCGGCGCGGCGCGTAAGCCACACAAATAGCCATATTTGTTAGCATTCATGTGGCTCCTTTCGTCTGAGCTGTATTTCCTTGAGTACACCACAATGAAGAGTTGCTTTTAATAGGGATCAACCAGCAAAAAAACAACTGTGAGGGACTTTGCTCTCCCTCTCCCTCCCTCCCTCCCTCCCTCTCTCTCTCTCTCTCGCACACGCACGCACGCTCCCTCTCTCGCTCCTCTCTAAACCTTTTACACCGCGGTTGAACAAGCCTCTGGATAAAGACTTTATCCCACCCCCACCCCCACCCCCACCACCCACCCCCCAAAAAGGAAAAAAAAAAAAAAAAAAGAGTCCCAAAAAAAAAAAAAAAAAAAAAAAAGAAAAAAGCCCCTCTTTAAAGTTATTTCAAATTTCTCTGCAAGGCTTTCAGAAATCTGTTTGTTTGAGGGCAGAATTAGATGTGACCGGCGTTTTATTGTGACATAAAACCATATTTCTTCCCCTGGAAGATTAAAAAAATAAAATCGGTTAATAAGAAAAGCTGTCAGCAACAGAAAATGGCTGACATAATCCGTTTATCCTCCCAGCAATAAAGATATTGGTCCTTGGGAGTCTATCCTCTCTCTCATGTTATTTCGCCCAAAACATTATCTTCCCAGCATTCTGATGGATTAAGAAGTCATATGGGAGATAGCAGGGAAATGACAGATACAAAAAAAAAATAATATCCTTTCATTTCCCCTCCTCCCTGCACACTCTCTCTCTCTCTCTTTCTCTCTCCTTTTCTCCCCAGCCCCTCCTTCCCCAGCCTCCCTCTCTCTCCCTTTTTTTTCTCTCTGTCCCCTTGGAAAAGTGGTTCCTACTCTTTATCCCCAGCGTCCCAGAGCTCTGCCAAAGTCACAGAAACACAGAATGTTAAGGGTTGGAAGGGACCTCAACTGAAAACTGATCATCCAGTCCAAAACCACCCCCTCACCACCACCACCCCTGCCGGAGCGGGGTCACCCAGGGCACGGCACACAGGAATACAGCCAGATGGGCTCTGAATGTCTCCAGAGAAAGAGACTCCTCAACCTCTCTGGGCAGCCTGCTTCAGGGCTCTGGCACCCTCACAGTGACAGTTTTCTCTTCTGTTCCCACAGAACCTCCTCTGCTCCAGCTTGCACCCATTGTCCCTTGTCCTGTCACTGGACATCACTGAGCAGAGCCTGGCTCCATCCTCCTGACACTGCCCTGCACGTCTTGATCGACATGAATGAGGTCACCCCTCAGGCTCCTCTGCTCCAAGCTCCAAGCCCCAGCTCCCTCAGCCTGTCCTCAGCAGGGAGATGTTCCTCTGCCTGCACCATCAAATCCCAGCCTGCTAACCTCGATGCAGTGGGGAGAGGCAATGCAGAACTTCTTTCTCCTCTTGGTCCCTCTCACGCAAGTGAGTGCTAACATCCTCAGCAGGGAGATGTTCCTCTGTCTGCACCGCCAAATCCCAGCCTGCTAACCTCGATGCAGTGGGGAGAGGCAATGCAGAACTTCTTGCTCCTCTTGGTCCCTCTCACGCAAGTGAGTGCTAACATCCTCAGCAGGGAGATGTTCCTCTGTCTGCACCGCCAAATCCCAGCCTGCTAACCTCGATGCAGTGGGGAGAGGCAATGCAGAACTTCTTGCTCCTCTTGGTCCTTCTCACGCAAGTGAGTGCTAACATTTTGCTACCATCTGATTTCTGAATACCTTCTGAAGTTTTAGAGAGTGCAGCCCCAGCTCCCTGAGCAAAAGCATTTCTGAGCAGCTTGCTGAAGGACAAGAGATGAGCTGCACCACTAGGTTTGACTGGGGCAGAACTAAGGCTCTTTCCTGGGATGATGTTTGGTTTTTTTGGTGGTGGTGAAATCCACGGATGGAAAAGGGCTCTGGTCTTCAGACAGCTCCTCTTTGCAACTCACAAGCACCTTCTTGATGCCCTTTTCTAGTCACTGCAGGAGATTATCTCCACAGCAGATGAGTAGGCAGTCCTGGTGTCCTTGTTCTTGGTCTTGAGGGCCACCGTCTGTCTGTCTTTTGGGAGGTTCTGCATCTACCGGAGACAAAATGGAGCATGAGGCTGAGGTTCCAGGGCTCTGGGATACGCCACTTTGGTCCTGACTCTATGTTTCTAGTGGCCTCCTCCTCTACTTGAATAGCTTCTGTGTTTCCTTTTCTCTTGGGGACACTGAGAAGCCCCCATCTGCCACCCCCTCTGTCCCTCCATGGCTCTGGCTGACCAGAGCTTGCTCCAACACCAGAACATACTCCCCATCAGGCTCTGGAGGGGCAGGACTCAGGTCTGGGAGGTACATGAGACACCAGGCAATCTCTCTCCGTGCCCACAGCAGGATCCTGCAGATCTAAAGCATCTCTGAAGCATGTTCTCCTGACCTCTTCCCACACTGCCCATTCCACTGCCTCTTTAGGAAATTTATTCCAGTGCTTTTCCATCCTTAGCACAGCTGTGTTATTCTGAGCATCTGACTTAAATCTTCCCTGCTGCAATTTAGGGCTGTTACTTCTCTCCCTATCCCCAGCAGACAAGAAGAACAATTTATTGTCTTTCTCTTTTCAGCAACCTTTCAGCTAGCAGAAGGCTATCCAGGCAGGAAATGAGCAGGAGGAGTGATCTTAGCCTTCTCCTCATCCTGCCTCTTTCTTCTCCAGGTGAGCCTTTCCTGCAGGATTGTGTTTTCTTGATCTACAGCCACTCTCCTGCCTGTCCTGTGCCCAGCCAGGGGTCCACTGCCACTTAGCAGGCTTGGGACTGCAGGATAGGGAAGGGCTCCTCTCACCCTTCTCCTTCACCTCTACCTCCTGGGTCACATCAGTTCTTCACAGAAAGAGAGGTTGGCCATTGGAATGTGCTGCCCAGGGAGGTGGTGGAGTCACCATCCCTGGAGGTGTTTAGGAAGAGACTGGATGGGGTGCTTGGCGCCATGGTTGAGTTGATTGGATGGTGTTGGGTGATAGGTTGGACTCGATGATCTCCAAGGTCTTTTCCAACCTGGTTAATTCTGTGTTCTCTACTTCCCTGCCCCAACTCAGGCTCCTTCCTCTGTTACAAGCCATTGAAACGTGTTGCCAGGTGTTTATTTTTCGTCACAACAACTCAAAATAAGTGAAAATGGGAGTTTTAAAGGGGGGGGAATGCTGCCTACTCTGGCAGCTTTCATGGAAATTTTCCTCTCTTTTATTCTTCTTTTCAGCTCTTCTCCATCTTGTGAGCATTTAAATTAATTTCTGTGCTTTGTGCCCACCAGAATCAGCTTTGCTTTGCTATTTTCTGTTATTTATTGGATTTTAAAGGATGTGTTGTCAACTTCTGGCTCACTGTTCACCCCAAAGCCAGCTTGAGGTCTTTGCCCATGAATGTCCCCCCAGATCTGGCCACCAGTCTCCAGCTAGAAATGTTTTTATTTTGAGAACCATGCTGTAAAATGAAGGAAAAAAAAAAAACAAACAACCAACAAAACAACCAACCAAACACATAAATCCCTGATAAAATGTAGCAGTTCAAGATCTTGAGTTTTACCCAAAGAGAATATCACCAGTTGGAATCTCAGAATCACAGAAAGGTAGGGGTGGAAGGGACCTCCAGAGATCATTGAGTCCAACCCCCCTGCCAAAAGCAGGATCACCCAGGGCAGGTCACACAGGAGTGCACCCAGCTAGGTTTGGAAAGCCTCCAGAGAAGGAGACTCCACAACCTCTCTGGGCAGCCTGCTCCAGGGCTCTGTCACTCTCACCATTCAGAAGTGTCTCCTCATGTTGAGCTGGAACCTCCTGTGCTCCAGCTTGTACCTTTGTTCCTTGTCGTGTCACTTAGCACCACTGGAAAGGGGCTGGCACCTTCATCCTGACAGCCACCCCTCAGATACTGATAGACATTGACCAGATTCCCTCTCAGCCTTCTCCTCTCCAGACTAAACAGCCCCAGGGCTCTCAGTCTCTTTCACAGGGAGATGATCAAGTCCCCTAAGCATCCTCCTGGCTCTCCATTTGACTCTCTCCAGCAGGTCTCTGTCTCTCTTGAACTGGGGAACCCAAAACTGGACACAATATTCCAGGCATGGTCTCACCAGGGCAGAGTAGAGCAGAGTTTTAGTGGTAACCTTAGCACAGAGTCATAGAATTGGTTTTGTTGGAGAAGACCTTTAAGAGCATCGAGTCTGACCACTAACCTTACACTGCCAAGGTGGTGACTTCAACCAAGTTTTATTCATCCTCCACAGATGAAACACTGAAGCTGTATCACTAGCTGCAGCATCATCAACTTCCTCTACCAGACCACCTCCCCAGACCCTGCAATTATGAACATGATCCCAAATGACCAAATTGGGTGGTTTACTAGCACAGAATCAAAGCACCTACAGAAGCACAGTCTCATTCCAAACTACATCTTCTCATGTTTCCCCACACACAGAGATCCAACTTCCAGCTGAGCTCTGAAGCAGCAAAAAAAATCTGTAGTTGGTGTGTGAGATTTATACATGAAAGAGAAAAATAGTGAAGATTTAGGGTGAAACATAGAATCAGAGAATTGGTTTGGTTGGAAGAGACCTCTGAGATCAGCCAGTCCAACCCTCAACCCAACACCACCATGGCCATTAAACCACATCCCCGTGCGCCACCGCCACAGGTTTCTTCAACACCTCCCTGTTGAGGGACTCCACCACCTCCCTGGGCAGCCTGGACAATCCCTGACCACTCTGGTGGCAAAGAAGTTGTTCCTCATCTCCAACCTAACCCTCCCCTGGCACAATTTCAGGCCATTTCCTCTCCTTCCATCACCTGAGACTAGGGAGAAGAGACCAACCCCCACCTCACTGCAACCTCTTTGCAGGGAGTTGTAAAGTGCAATGAGATCTCCCTTCAGCTTCCTCTTCTCCAGACTAAGCAACCCCAGCTCCCTCAGCTGCTCCTCACAAGCTCTATTCTCCAGACACTTCCCCAGCTTCATTGCCCTTCTCTGGACCTGCTTCAGGCCCTCAGTGTCCTTCTTCTAGTGAGGGCCTCAACATGAGGAGAAAGTTCTTCACGGAGAGAGTTGTTAGCCATTGGGATGTGCTGCCCAGGGAGGTGGTTGAGTCACCGTCCCTGGAGGTGTTCAGGAGGGGATTGGACGTGGCACTTGGTGCCATGGTCTAGTAGGCATGAGGTCTTGGGTGGCAGGTTGCACTTGATGATCACTGAGGTCTTTTCCAACCTTGTTGATTCTATGATTTTATGATTCTATGAGCAGCTGATTTTTCTAGGAGTGCCTTAATAGCTGCTGTGTTCAACGACCCTGAAATCTGACCAGAAACTCCAGACTGCACCAGTATCATGCACTGGGCACACCAGTTTATTTCCAGGGAGCAGATCCCTTTGTAGAGGAGAGCTTTAAGCTGAAAATCATGTTTAACCTTAACTCCATCCACTGTTTCTCTGCCTTGCCAGACACAAGCAGAGGTTCAAACCCATCATTATTCCCACAATGCAGCAAACCAAGCAGAGAGCCTAGAGATCCTTTCCCAAAAGCTGGCAGGCAATTCAAGGGATTGCCTGGGAAAGGGGTGGGGGTGGGGGGGGAGGGTGAAGAATCACCAGGTGGAAATCCATAAGTATGGGGAGGGGGGAGAAATCTAGACCAAGGGAGTCATCTGCCTATCAGCACCAATTCAGGTAGCTCTCTGGGGAGGAGGTTGCACTGATTACCAAATAAACAGAGGCTGTAGGTGGCAGGGATGGAGGGAGATGAGAATATTTACTTGCAGCTGAGCAAATTTGTCAGCTGGCTGTAAAACACATGATTACTGTGGAATTACATGCATTACATCCTGTGTTTATTCTTCTTCTTATTTAAAATATAGATACTCTCAAGGGCTGGCTTCAGATGAAAACCAAGCAGTAAATGGAAGAAACCAAACTGGAATTCCGTAGCAGCTGAGTCTAGGGAAAAAAAATATTCAAGCAAGAAAGTGTGGGCTAAGAACTGAAAACAAGCAGGGGAGTCAACAGCACAGCCCTGGGCCAGCCCTCAAACAGCCTCCTAGGTGCTGCTGAAGTCCTCAGATCAGCAGATCCTTTAGATGAAACGGTTGTACACTCTTCAGTCCTCCTTCACAGAATCACACAGAGGTAGGGGTTGGAAGGGACCTCCACTGATCATTGAGTCACAGAATTGTCAGGGTTGGAAGTGTGGTGGTGAGAGGACCTCTCAAGGATCATTGAGTTCAAATTGCACTGCCATGGGCAGGGACACCTCACACCACAGCAGGTTGTTCACAGCCACATCCAGCCTGGCCTTCAAAACCTCCAGGGATGAAGCATCCACCACCGCCCTGGGCAACCTGTGCCAGTCTCTCCCCACCCTCATGGGGAAGAACTTCTTCCTAATGTCTAATCTAAATCTCCCCTCTTCTAGCTTGGATCCATCCACCACAGTCCTATCACTCCCTGACAACCTAAAAAGTTCCTCCCCAGCTTTCCTGTAGCCCACTTCAGATACTGGAAGGCTACAGTAAGGTCTCCTCAGAACCTTCTCTTCTCCAAACTGAACAACCCCAACTCCCTCAGTCTGTCCTCATAGTAGAGCAGCTCCAGCCCTCTGCTCATCCTCATGGCCCTTCTCTGGACACATTCCTACTGGGTTGGACTCTGGTTGAGTTTTGGAAGTCTCCAGAGAAGGAGGCTCTACAGCCTCTCTGGGTAGCCTGCTCCAGTGCTCTGTCACCATCAAAGCCTTCACAGAACCTCCTTCATAGGTTACAGTTTCTAGACCTCTGAAGAGCCTCCCTGGCGTCACTTCTGGTTGCACACAAAAGTGCCACTTAGCAGCTCATTTCCACGGTGCGGTTGGGTGAACTTGGGCAGGAACACCTCTGCTTTCCACAGCCAGGTTCCCCCTCTGTGAAATGGAGGGGAGACAACTCCTAACACGGTCAGAAGCCTACTGAAGGGAATTATATGAGTGCTTTGCAACAGCAGAGATGAGAGGGAGGAGTCAGAAATGTCTCCCTGAGCCAGAGCAGCTTGTGGGCAGTGTGAGGAGTTCAGATGGCAGCAGCCTCACGGAGGGGAAGCCCGGCTGGCTGCAAAGGTTGATGGTTCTGTATCCAAGCATCCCCCACAGCCTTGTGGCACTACCAAAAGCAGGAAATTTGGTGGTTCCTCTGGTGGGCAATGACTCTTCCTTGCTATGTGCACAGAAGCTGGTAGACCAGTCATGCCTTGGATTATGGTGCATCATCTAGATTGGAAACTCAGTTCTTTTGTGACTTGAAGAGAGAAACTCACATCAGAGAGTTTAAGATATGTTCAGGGGTGGCCTGCTCCATGACTGGAAGCACAGGGAAACCATGATGGGAGGTGGTGACATGCTCTCACCCTTTGGCACACCCAGAGAAACCAACCTGATAGATTTGGTGTCAGGCTACCCTCTGTGGCTCCATGTTGGGAGGGACACTGGTGTCTTTGATACTACTCACAGTGGTCTTTGCTCTACAGTAGTGCCCTACCAAGACCAGCCTGTTTGGCTGGGAGGCAAATAGGAGAAAGCCATTCCTGCCAGAAGTTGCCAGCAAGGATGGAGGCTTGGAGGTGATGCAAAGTGGCGTCAGCTCTGGTAGCACAAGCCTCAGACTGGTGCCTCATGTAGTAACATTTCCTTTTTTCCTCTGGTAGCACCTTGAGGGCTCCTCAGGATGTGATTAGATGCTGCAAAGACTAGATCCCAAATCCACCCCTTTCCAATGCACCAAAGCAAGCCCTCCTTGGTGTGAGGGGTGGCGGAGTCTCCTCTGGAGACTTCCTGTGGTAGTTTTAGGCTATGCCTTTCATTTGTTTCCAGCTGGTCTGGTCTGGCAGAGTTAATGTTGGGGGAGAGGGGGTGGATTTCAACCCAACACACTTCCAAAACCCACTGGGATGCATTCCTGTGCATTGGATGTGGATTGGACCTGTGGATTGGACCTGCAGATTGGACCTGCAGATTGGATGTGGCACTTGCTGTCATGGTTTAGTAGTCGTGAGGTGTTGGGTGACAGGTTGGACTTTGTGATCTTTGAGGTCTTTTCCAATCTTATTGATTCTATGATTCCAGCCCTGTGAGGAGAGGCTGAGGGAGCTGGGATTGTTTAGCCTGGAGAAGAGGAGGCTCAGGGGAGACCTCATTGCTCTCTACAACTACCTGAAAGGTGGTTGTAGCCAGGAAGGGGTTGGCCTCTTCTCCCTAGCAACCAGCACCAGAACAAGAGGACACAGTCTCAAGCTGTACCAAGGGAAGTTTAGGCTGGAGGTGAGGAGAAAGTTCTTCACTGAGAGAGTCGTTCGCCAGTGGAATGTGCTGCCCAGGGAGGTGGTGGAGTCACCATCCCTGGAGGTGTTCAGGAGGGGATTGGATGTGGCACTTGGTGCCATGGTCTAGTAGTCATGAGGTCTGTGGTGACAGGTTGGACTCGATGATCTTCGAGGTCTCTTCCAACCTTATTGATTCTATGATTTGATCCTCTGATTCGATTCTCTGATTCTCCCCTGGGGGATCCTGCTCTGGTAGAGGGGTTGGCCTGAATGGTCTCTGGAGGTCCCTTCCAACCTCTAATGCACTGCCATCCTGTGACACTGTGGTGCTGACCTTCAGCATTTCCACCTCTGCCCATGTCTCCAAGTACTGCCACGTTGGCACAGGCACAGGAGGCAGCAAGGAGGCTGGAGAGGAGGAGACACAGCCGCACAGGCACACACACACACACACGCACACACACTTACACATGCTCAGAGGGATAAAAAAGGATAACTGGATCCATGAAAATAAGCCAAGCACTGCCATCGTCGGTCTAAATGCAGATAAGTATTGTAGAGCAAACAAAGATTACTTGTACTTTGTAGATAGAGACGTGTTTTGTTACAGGATGCTTTGTATGGAATTGGGTCACAGCAGAATATGAGCCAGCTCCCCACCGCCACCCCCCTCGCCCGCTTCCTCCCAGCCTTCCTCTCCGCCTGCCTATCCTTTGAATCTGGAGCCAAATCTCAAGGGTAAGGGAGTAGAAATTGCTGCAGTTTTGCCTGGGTTTCTTCCCTTAGCTGGGATTTACTCTCCATTTGTTGGGCCATACTTGTGCCTCCCAGCAATTCGTCTATTAATTAATGTCATTGACTATGAGCTGCTCGCTCTCTCCCAGCCTTGAGGGGGGAGAGGGTTGGACTGGATGAACTCTTGAGGTCCCTTCCAGCCCCTAACATTCTGTGAATCTGTGATTCTGTGGTTCTGTGATTCTGTGATTCTGTGATTTTGTGATTCTGTGGTTCTGTGATTTTGTGATTCTGTGACTCTATGATTCTATGGTTCCATGATTTTGTGATTCTATGATTTTGTGGTTCTGTGGTTCTATGATTTTGTGATTCTGTGACTCTATGATTCTGTGACTCTGTGATTCTGTGACTCTGTGATTCTGTGACTGTGATTCTGTGAGTCTATGATTCTATGGTTCCGTGATTTTGTGACTCTGTGATTTTGATTCTGTGATTCTGTGATTCTCTGATTTAGTGATTCTATAATTCTCTGATTTTGTGATTCTATGATTCTCTGATTTTGTGATTCTGTGTTGTCAGACCCCTGGAGGGAGATGGGGAGGTGAGGTGCATCCAAAGGATCCCCAATTCAAGTGACAAGAGAAGCACCAAAGCTTTGCACTCCTCCCCCCACCCCCTTGCCAAGTCTTGGTCTGCTGTTGCATGTCCCCTAGCCTGGTCCATGTGCTGTGCCTATCATCTGGGTGTTTGACCACCTACCACTCTCCCCCATAAAGCAAAACATCTCCTATTCTCCTTCCAGTATCCTGCTTTGGGAGAGCACTTTGTACCCACATTAAATTATGTGTCTATCCTTTGGGCTTACTCCATCTCTTGGGCACTGTCCACCAACCAGATGAAAGTCTTATCAACAAACCAACATTGACCCAAGACTCTGGCCAGTGAAAGTCTTTCTATGTCCCAGGTTTCTCCATTTCCTATTGAAGATATCACAACTGAGATTAAGAATCCCCAGGAACCTTTGATCTGTCCTCGTGTGCTTCCCACAGATTATTGTCTTCCTTGGTTCTGGATGCTGGCACTGCTTCAGAGTGAATGTCTTGCTGGCTAACAAAGCCACTGAGGAACGAAGATCCAAATTCTGGCCTTGCTCACATATGCTCTTTTATTCACCAAGAGGAGAGGGTTTTGCTATCTGGGAGATGCCAGCTTCCTTCCAGCTTCTCCTTTCTCCTGACAAAAAGCTGCTTTGAGGCTCTTTCTCACGAGCCAAAGCACAGGCAGCACTGTTCCCACAAATGTCTGTACCATAGCTGAAGAGATGATGGATGGATGGATGGATGGATGGATGGATGGATGGATGGATGGATGTGAATGGATTTTTATCCAGTTATAGAAGACAGAATTCTTTGTTTTCTTTGTTTTCTTTTCCCCCTCTCTTTTTAACATGCAGAAAAGCCTAATATGTAAAGAGTGAGGGTCAGGAGGATGGAGCCAGACTCTTCTCAGTGGTGCCTCGTGGCAGGACAAGGGGCAATGGACACACACACTGGAGCACAGGAGGTTCCATGTAAGTATAAAGAAAAACTTCCCTTTGAGGGTGGCAGAGCCCTGGAGCAGGCTGCCCAGAGAGGTTGTGGAGTCTCCAGCTCTGGTGGCATTCCAAACCTACTTAGACCTGTTTCTGTGTGATTGACTCTGGGTGATCCTGCTCTGGCAGGGGAAATTGGAGTCAATGATCTTCAGAAATCCCTTCCCACCTCTACCATTCTGTAAATCTCCTACAGCCAGCAGTTGGACTCTGAGAAATGGGCTAGGTAAGATCCAAGGTCTGACAGTTGTGACCTGAAGGCTCTGATACAGCAGCTGAGACTGGAGCTACCAGATCTCCAGCAAGATCTCTAGGGAATGTGAACCATTTGGAGCCTACAAGGCAGAAGGATACATTTTGACTTACTGAGGATTAAATGTCCATGGGCATGTGCCTTACAGGACTGTGACCTGACTGGTGGTAGTTGATCACTCTTCATTCTACCCATAAGAAGTCAAACTTCCAATAGCATAGTTCTTGGGTGTTGCACTTTTACCAGCCTTGTGGTCTGCCATAAAATGGACCTGCAATTGCTTTCAGGTAGATGCCACCTAAACCAGAGCAAGCTATGTGGCATCTCCAGACCCTCTTCCACACCTTCAGCTTCCTCTCCTAGATCATCCCTACCACCAACAGCCATGGAAACTGCAGGGTTCCAGGTTGGCAGCCCAGAACACTGCAGAGCACTATGGATGGGACACTATAGGTGGCACAGCTCTATCCATCACCAGTATAGATCAAGATGTCAAGACCATGAGTTGCTGGACTTAAAACCTGCTGCAGTTTTTGTAGCTTGAATAACATGGGGAATCTTAGAATCATAAATTCATGGAATCATAGAATCATGGAATCACAGAACCAGAGAATCATACAATCACAGAATTGTTTCAGTTGGAAAAGACCTCCAGGATCATGGAGTCCAACATCAACCCAACACCACCATGCCCACTAATCCATGTCCCAAAGTGCTATATCCACATGATTTTTGAACACCTCCAGGGATGGCAACTCCACCACTTCCCTGGGCAGCCTGTTCCAGTGCCTGACCACTCTTGAGCAAAGAAACTGTTCTTCATATCCAACCTAAAACTACCCTGAAACAATTTCAGGCCACAAAGGTCATACAGGTAATCTTGGACCCTTCTCATCTCTCCAGAAAGGCCAGATAAGAAAAGGTGTCCTGGATGGGCCGGAGAACATGTCCTTTGACAAGAGGCTGAGGGAACTGGAGCTGTTTAGTCTACAAAAAAGGAGGCTGAGGGGAGACCTTATTGCTCTCTACTACTACCTGAAAGGAGGTTTTAGAGAGATAGGCATTGGTCTCTTCTCACAAGTAACTAATGATAGCAGAATAGAATAGAATAGAATAGAATAGAATAGAATAGAATAGAATAGAATAGAATAGAATAGAATAGAATAGAATAGAATAGAATAGAATAGAATAGAATAGAATAGAATTAACCAGGTTGGGAGAGACCTTTGTGATCATCAAGTCCAACCTATCACCCAACACTATCTAATCAACTAAGCCATGGCAACTGGCCTCAAGTTGCACCAGGGGAGGTTTGAGCTGGACATTGGGGAAAAAAACTTCACAGAAAGGGTTGTCAGGCACTGAAACAGGCTGCCCACAGAGGTGGTTGAGTCACCATCTCTGGACATGTTTAAAAGCCATCTTGATCTGTTGCTTGGGGACATGGTGTAGTTACAGGCTTGATGGAGTGGGTGAAATGGCTGGGCTTGATGATCTTGGAGGTCTTTTCTGGCATGGATGATTCACAGGATCACAGGATGCCAGGGGTTGGAAGGGCCCTCCAGAGATCTTCGACCCCCTGCCAGAGCAGGACCATAGAATCCAGCACAGGTCACACAGGAACACATCCAGATGGGGCTGGAAAGGCTCCAGAGAAGGAGACTCCACAACCTCTCTGGGCAGCCTGCTCCAGTGCTCTGCAAATCTAACATTGAAGAAGTTCCTCCTTGTGTTGAGGTGGAACCTCCTGTGCTGCAGTTTCCATCCATTGCCCCTTGTCCTATCCCAGGACACAAGTGAGCAGAGGCTGTCCCTGTCCCTTCTTCCTGACCCCCAGCCCTTAGATATTGATCACAGAATCATAGAATCAATGAGGTTGGAAAAGACCTCAAAGATCATCAAGTCAGGTAGTTGCAGAGAGCAAGAAGGTCTCCCCTGAGCCTCCTCTTCTCCAGACTAAGCAAGCCCAGCTCCCTCAGCCTCTCCTCACAGGGCTGTGCTCCAGACTCCTCCCCAGCCTCATTGCTCTTCTCTGGACACATTCAATGGTCTCAATGTCCTTAAATTGAGGAGCCCAGAACTGGACACAGTACCCAAGGTGTGTCCTAACCAGTGCTGAGTACAGGGCAGAATGACCTCCCTGCTCTTGCTAGCCACATTATTCCAGATGCAGGCCCGGATGCCATTGGCCTTCATCAGATCTCCTCTCAGTCTTCTCTCCAGACTAAGCAGCCCCAGGTCTGATTCAAGCTCTGAGCTGGGGGGATTTAAACAGGCACCCAAATACTTGCTGCAAAAAGGCGGGGGGGGGGAAAAGGAGGCGTTGGGTTGTTTTTCTTTGCAGTGCTGAGTCAGGGCTCGCATTCCTCCGCATGCTGCATTTCACTCCAGGGCCTGATCCAGCCACCATTAGAGCTGATGAATCCCACATCGAGAGAAGACGTCCACGGCGTGGTGCAGCATAAAGTTTTTATGGGTGCAGGCTGGGAATGAGGAGCATAACTCAGTGGCACCGGTGCCACTAGTGAGTAATGCGCCCATTCCACACTCCCGCGGATAAAACCTTTATGGCCCAGCACAGCACCACCTATTGCATCTCATAATAGATGCGCTGCCGTAATGATCGGTGCCGGGGAAAAGCCTCTTTGGGGGTTTATTTTTAATCTATTTTCTCCACCCCCACTCTGCTTTTATATGTCCCCTTTCCAGCCTTAAATACCCTCCGTGTCTGCTTTGTGATGCTTTGCTTATAGAATCAGAGTTGCCAGGGTTGGAAGGGACCTCAAGGATCAACCAGTCCCAACCCCCTGCCATGGGCAGGGACACCTCACACTACAGCAGGTTGTTCACAGCCACATCCAGCCTGGCCTTCAAAACCACCAGGGATGAGACTGCCACCACTTCCCTGGGCAACCTGTGCCAGTCTCTCCCCGCCCTCATGGGGAAGTGCTTCTTCCTAACGTCCAATCTGAAGCTCCCTACTTCTGGTTCTGCTCCAACACTTCTTCCTAACATCATTTACTTCTACTAATTCACCTACCTGGGGGGGACTGCTCTACGGATTGGCTAGGCAAGGGCTTGGTTAGGTGGGGGTGAGAGGGGGTAAGAAAAGTAAATACATGGAAAACTAACTAACTGAAATAAAAATAAATAAATATATTTAAAACATTTCAAAGTACATAAAAAACCCTATAAGAATTATACATAAAACTTCTAAAAAATATAAAGCCCTAAAAATAATATATAAAACCCCCTAAAAAAAGATTTTTAAAATTAAAAACACGTTAAAAAGCTGGAAAAAGGTATTAAAAATCTGAAATAATAAGCCAAAAATAAATATATAATTAAAAATGCACATAAACCCCCCTAAAAGTTGTTTCAAAACTAAAAAAATACATATAAACCCCCCTATAACAACCCTTAAAAAGATGTAAAAAATTAAAACCATAAGAAAATATAGAAAAATATTTTTTAAAATAAAAAAATATAAAAAACTTTAAAAACATGACTAAGAAAAAACCCTAAAAAAATGTGTATATATATATATATATATATATATATATATATATATATAAAGAAACCTAAATAAACTATGTGGGGGGAAAAATAAACTAAAAAAATCAAAAGCAAACAAACAAAAAAGACAAAAAAGGTTAAATTAAAAATAAATATATTAAAAAAACTAAAATAAAAATCAATTTAAAAACCTAAATGACATTGATTCAAAAAGCTAGAATAACTCCATTCAAAAAGCCTAAAGCAAATCTATTAAAAAAAACCTAAAATGAACCTATTAAAAACCACAAAAAATAAATCAATAAGAAAACTTGAATCTGTTCAATAAGCTAAAATAAATCTCTTAAAAAAACCTAAAATAAAACTATTAAAAAGACAAAAATAAGTCAATTAAAAAGCTGAATTCTATTCAATAAGCTAAACCGAATCTATGTCAAAAACTAAAAGAAGTCTATTCAAAAAAAATAAAGTAAATCTCTTCAAAAAATCTAAAACAAATCAATCAAGAAGCCTAAGATAAATCTATTCCAAAAACTCAAACAAATCAATTAAAAAACCTAATAGAAATCTATTAAGAAAACTAAAATGAATCAACTAAGAAACCTAAGATTAATTACTCAAAAAGCTAAAGGAAATCAATTAAGAAACCTAAAATGAACCTACTCAAAAAGCTAAAATAAATCTATTCAAAAACCAAAAAGAAATCAATCAAAAACCCTAAAATGAATCTATTCCAAAACCTAAAATAAATCAAGTAAAAAAAAGAAAATGAGTCCATTCAAAAAACTAAAATGAATCAATGAAAAAACTAAAATGAATCAATTAAAAAACTAAAATGAATCAATTAAAAAAAAATAAAGTGAAGCATTTCAAAAAACAAGGAAAAAATAAATTAAAAACCCTAAAATGAATCTATTCCAGAAGCTAAAATAAATCAAGTAAAAAAACTAAAATGAGTCTATTCAAAAAACTAAAATGAATCAATTAAAAAACTAAAATGAATCCATTAAAAAAAATTAAAGTGAAGCAATTCAAAAACGACAAAAAAAATTAAAAACCCTAAAATGAATCTATTCCAGAAGCTAAAATAAATCAAGTAAAAAACCTAAAATGAATCTATTCAAAAAACTAAAATGAATCAATAAAAAACCTAAAATGAATCAATTAAAAAGCTAAAATGAATCTATTCAAAAAACTAAAATGAATCAATAAAAAACCTAAAATGAATCAATTAAAAAGCTAAAATGAATCAATTAAAAAACTAAAATGAATCAGTTGAAAAACCTAATATGAATCAATTAAAAAACTTAAAATGAAGCCATTAAAAAACCTAAAATAAATCAATTAAAAAACCTAAAATGAATCTATTCAAAGCACTAAAATAAATCAATTAAAAACTTTCAAGTGAAGCCATTAAAAAAACCTAAAATAACTCAATTAAAAAACCTAAAATGAATCAATTAAAAAACCTAAAATGAATCTATTCAAAACACTAAAATAAACCAATTAAAACACTTAAACCAACTCTATTAAAAAAAGCTAAGAGAAATCAATTAAAAACCCTAAAATGAATCTGTTCCACAAAAAAAAAAAAAAACGGTAAAACAAATCAATTATAAAAAAAAAATAAAAAATAAAATAAATCTCTTCAGAAATGGAAATAAATCAATTTAAAATAAATCAATAATAAAAAAAAAAAACCACACTAAAATACACACACCAAAAAAAAAACCCCAAACACCCCACCCTAAACCCCCCCACAAAACAACTCTCCCAAAAACCAGAGCTACAAAAACTAAGAGGGGAGGGGAAAAAACAACAACAACAAAACCACTAAACAACCAAACAAAAAGCAGGTTGAAAAAAAAAAAACCCCAAACAAACAAACAAAAAAAAGCCAAAGAAACACCAACCCAGGGAGTTGAGCAGCATAATTTCGGAATCAAAGAAATTCATTTCAGTAGTAAAAGGTTAACAGCCTTTAGGAGGAACACTTTTTAATCACCCGCGTCTAGACTCTATCACTCGAATCACCGGCAGCGGGAGTGAAATATGGCCGGGCCCCCGTCAGCCAGCAGCACCTCAAGACTGTTGTATTTAATCATGTCTGTGCACTAGTTATGGATTTTCATTATGATTCCCGATGCTGTTGCGCCGTGTAAAATATTAATATCCATAGTAATGATGCATGAAGCTTGGAGTGTAATTTCTTCACTCTCCTTGTCTGATATTAAATTGTTACCACTTTATCATTTGTGTAGAACTGCACGTTTCAATTAATCTTTCCCTATCAGCGAGCCCTGATTAATATAGATCATGATTCATAAGCTTATCGTCGCTATAGTTTTAACAGATCGTTTATAAAGATCTTAAATTTCAGGGCCTGGGAGCGCAGCCGCTCCGTCCAAGCCTCTCCTCACTTCTTGCTCCAGCACGTTTCTCCCTTACAGGCTCCCACGATGTTAGGGGTCGGAAGGGACCTCCGGAGATCTTCGAGTCCAACCCCCTTCCTCAGCTCCGGTCTAACCCTGCTCTGCCTCAGCTTCAAACCATTGCCCCTTGGCCTGGCTCTAGATCCCCTCAGAAAACTCCACAGCCTCCTTGGGCAGCCTGTTCCAGAGTCTCACCAACCTCCTACTGAAGAACTTCTTCCTCAGCTCCAGTCTAGCCCTGCTCTGCCTCAGCTTCAAACCATTGCCCCTTGGCCTGTCTCTAGATCCCCTCAGAAAACTCCACAGCCTCCTCGGGCAGCCTGTTCCAGAGTCTCACCACCCTCCTACTGAAGAACTTCTTCCTCAGCTCCAGTCTAACCCTGCTCTGCCTCAGCTTCAAACCATTGCCCCTTGGCCTGTCTCTGGACACCCTCAGGAAAAGTCCATCTGCAGCACAGGCTCCCAGGATGTTATGAGTCACAAGGGACCTCCGGAGATCTTCAAGTCCAACCCCCCTGCCAGAGCAGGACCAGAGAATCCAGCACAGGTCACACAGGAACACATCCAGATGGGGCTTGAAAGTTTCCAGTGAAGGAGACTCCACAGCCTCCTTGGGCAGCCTGTTCCAGAGTCTCACCACCTTCCTACTGAAGAACTTCTTCCTCAGCTCCAGTCTAACCCTGCTCTGCCTCAGCCTCAAACCATTCCCCCTTGGCCTGTCTCTAGACACCCTCCAGAGAAGTCCTGCAGCATAGGCTCACAGGATATTAGGGGTCAGAAGGGACCTCCGGAGATCTTCTAATCCAACCCCCTGCCAGAGCAGGACCATAGAATCCAGCACAGGTCACACAGGAACACATCCAGATGGGGCTTGAAAGTTTCCAGAGAAGGAGACTCCACAGCCTCCTTGGGCAGCCTGTTCCAGAATCTCACCACCCTCCTACTGAAGAACTTCTTCCTCAGCTCCAGTCTAACCCTGCTCTGCCTCAGCCTCAAACCATTCCCCCTTGGCCTGTCTCTAGACACCTTCAGGGAAAGTCCTTCTGTAGCACAGACTCTCAGGTTGTAAGGGGTTGGAAGGGACCTCCAAAGATCTTGGAGTCCAACCCCCTGCTGGAGCAGGACCATAGAATCCAGCACAAGTCACACAGGAACACATCCAGAGGGCGCTTCAAAGTTTCCAGAGAAGGAGACTCCACAATCCCTCTGGAGAGCCATTCAAACAACTCACTCCAGGAAGGAAAATTAGCCAGATTTTAAAAAATAAAAAAATAAAAATATCTTGCTTCAGTGTTTTTTGATTTTTTTTTTTGTTTTGTTTTGTTTTGTTTTAATTTGTTTTGTTTTGTTTTGTTTTAAACTGCATTCAGAATCACAGAATCGCAGCATTTCAGGGGCTGGAAGGGACCTCAAAAGATCATGCAGTCCAACCCCCTGCCAGAGCAGGATCACCTAGAGTAGGTCACACAGGAGGACATCCAGGTGAGTTTTGAATATCTTCAGAGAGGGAGACTCCACAACCCCCTGGGCAGCCCACAAACTGTTTTGCCTCTTCACCTCCTTGACCATCCCTGGAAGTGTTCAAGAGGGGTTGGACGTGGCACTTGGTGCCATGGTTTAGTCATGAGGTCTGTGGTGACAGGTTGGACTTGATGATCTTTGAGGTCTCTTCCAACCTTGGTGATTCTGTGATTCTGTGAGCAGAAGGTTCTGGATGAGGCACTTAGTGCCATGGTCCAGTTGATTAGTTAGGGTTCAGTGACAGGTCGGACTGGATGATCTTGGAGGTCTCTTCCAACCTGGTTGATTCTGTGATTCTGTGTGTGACTAGAGCAGCTCAGCAACTTTGCTTCTCCTTGGTTCCTTCTCTTCATGGGAGCTACCCTGGCTAGTCAGGTGAATTCTGCAGCTCTTGACAATTGCTGGTATTGGAGGTGCTGGAATGAGATGATCTGTGTTCAGTTTTGGGTCACTCACTACAAGAGGGACACTGAGGGGTTGGAGAAGGTCCAGAAAGAAAAGGGCAATAAAGCTGGGGAAGGGTCTGGAGAACAGGGCTGGGAAGAAGCAGCTGAGGGAGCTGGGGGTGTTTGGTCTGGAGAAGGCTGAGGGAGACCTCATTGCTCTCTACAGCTCCCTGAAAGGAGGTTGGAGCCAGGTGGGGGTGGTCTCTTCTCCCAGATCTGAGGTGATAGAAGGAGTGGAAATGGCCTGAAATTGTGCCAGGGGAGGGTTAGGTTGGAGATGAGGAAAAATTTCTGTGCTGCAAGAGTGGTCAGGGATTGGCACAGGCTGCCCAGGGAGGTGGTGGGGTCCCCATCCCTGGAGGTGTTCAAGAAATGTGTGACCCTGGCACCTGGGGACATGGCTTAATGGCCATGGTGGTGTTAGGCTGACAGTTGGACTCAATGATATTGGAGGTATTTTCTATGATCTTTAAGGTCCCTTCCAAGCCAAACCATTCTATGATTGTCCATCTCCAAGCAACAGCCACTTCTAGTGCTAAGAAGCCATGCTGGGAGGCACACACTGTAGTCATAGGCAAAAAAACTTGCTTGGGTGACATGTTTTCCTCTAGAAAGAAAGACCTCTTTCCACTGCTCCCCTTCCCCAAACCTTTCAGAAATCATGGGGTGCCCAATTCTACATTTGCACAAAGAAGCGAGCTGCTGGCTGGAACTAGCCAGCCTTTATTGTCCACGTGAGCCCAGAGTTATTGCCCCAGCTGCAGCACAGAAAGCTGCCAGAGCTTCTCCAAGGTGATTGCTTTGAAGCTAGGAAGTACTGCCAAGCATGAACCTCTCCAGCAGCTCCCCGTGGAGACATTCAGCTTTACCCAGCATGGTGCCACCACGTGCAGGAGCACCAGGGCTCCCTGGGCACGATGCTCTCCAGGCATTGCATTGTGTGGCACAGAGGTTTGCCTTGGAAATGAGGGGCAAAAAGCAGTAACCCAGGCTGAGCAGAGGGGATGAGCAGAGAGCATCCCACAGAAGGGAGTGCCAAGAGCCTTCAGGACACTACTGGAATCATAGTAATGAAGAACAGCAACCAATTAGGCATTTTTTAGTGGATAGGTAGTTAAAAAATCCATCAAAGGTCCCTGCCTAGCTTTCTGTGGATTCTCCAGGGCTGTGTCAAGTGATCTTAAGTGCCTCAAATAATGAAGAGCCTCAAGAGACCATTTTAAATCCTAATAGGTGGGGTTTATTAATTTTTTTCTTATTCCCTACTTGCATATTTTCTTTCCTAGCAGTCTCAGAATTCGACATTGTAACCTTCAGCTCACATTTGCACAAGGATGTGGGGTGGAAATCCCACGGGGAACCATGTTCAAGCTGGAGCAGGCAACCATCAAACATCAGTAGGGGCTGAGGTTTTAGCAATTCTCTGCCATCTTTCCTTCCAGGAAAGGCTGAGGCTCTCTATAGCCTGGGGAAGAGGAGCCTGAGGTGACCTCATTCATGGTGATAAAGATGTGCAGGGCAGCATCAGGAGGACAGAGCCAGGCTCTGCTCAGTGGTGTCCAATGATAGGCCAAGGGGCAATGGGTGCAAGCTGGAGCAGAGGAGGTTGCATGGGAACAGAAGCGAAAACTTTTTCACTGAGGGTGACAGAGCTCTGGAGCAGGCTGCCCAGAGAGAGGTTGTGGAGCCTCCTTCTCTGGAGACATTCCAAACCCACCTGGATGTGTTCCTGTGTGATCTACCCTGGGTGAACCTGCTCTGGCAGTGGGGTTGGACTGGATGATGATTTAAGGTTCCTTCCAAGCCCTACCATTCAGTGATTCTGTGTGATCCTCCCTTACCCCTGTGCCCATGATACCACAGAACAGAGGCAAATGTTGCAAAGCACAGCTCTCAGGCAGCAGGGAGCCCAACCTCCTTCCTCCTCTATCCCTGGCAATCACAAAATGTTAGGGACCTCTGAGAGATACTCCAGTCCAACCCCTCTGCCAAGGCGGGTTCACCTAGAAAAGGTCACAAGGGAACACATCCAGGTGGGTTTGGAATGTCTCCAGAGATGGACCCAGAGGAGGATGCTGGCAGGCTCCTCTCTCTTCTGCTTCTCACAGCTCTGCCAAAATGGCCAGGGTGAGGGAAACGCTGTGATGTTTTATTAACCTCCTGCACTCCCTAACTAATGAGGGGGAAGGGAAAGAAAGGGGGGGGGGGGAAGAAACCCTGGGAAGTATACATCCCTATCTGAAATCTATACAGCAAGACAAATCTGGCTGGAGCAGTCTTTAGGGCATGTATACATTACCAGGCTGCAGTGAAATACAGCCTGGAATTTGTCTCCTAAGATGAGATAATGGAGCTGCGTTAACAGCTGCAACTGTCACTTGCCAGTGAAGTAGTGGGTATTGTGTGGAGTACATTTGCAGGGCAATTTTCCAGTTGGAAGGGGGGAAAAAAAGCCTTTCTGAGGTGAATTTTCCTTGGTTTTTATCCATCTATCTAAGGTTATTTTTATATCTAGATCATACAAATATTGACTGGCTCGGAGGGCAATAGAGGTGAAATACCGCGCTTAGGAAAGAAAACAGTTCCCAAGTCTCTCCCTATATATTTTGGCCTCTGCTAAAGGCTCAGGGCAATATATGCCATTATTTTCTTTTTTTCCCCCTCAGGGCACAGAATTTTACTGCTCTTGCTTCTTCCCTATTTTATTACCCCTTTGTATGCTTGTAAAGAAGAAAGAGATAAGGTAGTGCTGGACTCGGAAGGTCCTACACGAAGCAAGGTGGTTGGGAAGAGTTTTGCGTGAAGCTTGAATCTGCATTGCCAGCATCTGTGTCTTACAAGTGCCGTGCAAAATGCAGGTAAATCACACAAGCGTTTGGCTTGGAAAAGCCCTCTAAGTGCATCCACTCCAACCTTCAACCCAACACCACCATGCCCACTAAACCATGTCCCTAAGTGACATGGTCCTGGATTGCTTGGACAGCTGCAGGGATGGGGACTCCACCACCTCCCTGGGCAGCCTATTCCAATCTCTGACCACTCTTGCAGCAAAGAAGTGCTTCCTTATCTCCAGCCTAACCCTCCCCTGGCACAACTTGAGGCCATTTCCTCTCCTTCAATCACTTGAGACTAGAGAGCAACCCCCACCTCACTCCAACCTGCTTTCAGGTTTTGGTGTTTGTTTTTTTTCAGTGCATTACCTGTGTTTTTTTTTCTTTTTCTTTCCTCAAAAAGAAAATGAAAATAAATCAATAAATAACACCCCCCCCCCCCCCCCCAATTCTCACAGCTATTCACAACAGGAGTTCCCATCAGAGGTCAGGGCTCTGCTGTACCAAGCTCTCTGAAAAGACATTCTGGGTAGCTCAGGTACCAAGCAACTTCGATGTGTTACAGGAAAGCTGTGCTAGTTTAAGGTGATGCAGACTTTTGCTGGCAGCTATGGAAAGTCCTGCCACATCTGCCTGCTTGCTCCCTCACCATTTCCCTCCTCGTGTTGAGCTGAGAATGCAGCATGCACATGGTGAAGCAGGTATGTGAACCCCTCTAGATGTGCTCAGTCGTGGAGAAAAAGTCTCCTTTCAGTATTCGATCATGAAACCTTGGGTACCCATTCCTGGATTAGCACTGATTGGCTCTGAAGAGCCCAGGAGCAGATGAAAGAGCCTGGGGGTGTGACTGAGGACTAATGTCCAAGGAAGTGACTTATTTCAGAGTTTAGCCTTGGGGCGTGAACAGGAGGAGCTGCAGAAGAAGCAAAGGCATCAACAGTAGCTCAAGGGCTGGGGGACAACAGCTGATGGTGAGATGTTTTGAGAACAGAATCTCTTCATTGTATCAGAAAGAAAAGTCAGAGATTAGCCCTTCAGAGGTCTCTGGGCACCTTGCCATTGGAGAGCAGGACAAGGCTGAAAGGCCAGTGGGTACAGGCTGAAAGGCCAGTGGGTGCAGGCTGAAAGGCCAGTGGGTGCAGGCTAACCCTATGTTCAAGCCTGCAGGGATAAAGGCCATCTGGGATGGACAACAGGGTGAGCTTCTGCTTCTTCACTTTTGGCAAGTCAAGATGTACTTTCTCATTTGCAGCACATGCCTGGACAAGCCAGCAGTGGGAGGAAAGCCAAAGGGTGGTTCTATCTAAGCCCTCACACCTCCAGGTTTGGTCTGTGTCTTCCCCATGGACTAGTTCAAGACTCCTCCAGCTCTTCTCATGCCTGCTCAAGTTCTTCCCCATGAAGGTGGTGAGACACTGGCACAGGTTGCCCAGGGAAGTGGTAGAAGCCTCATCCCTGGAGGTTCTGAAAGCCAGGCTGGATGTGGCTGTGAGCAGCCTGCTCTGGTGTGAGGCATCCCTGCCCATGGCAGGGGGGTTGGAACTGGCTGCTGCTTGAGGTCCCTTCCAACCCTGGCAGTTCTGTGATTCCATGATTCTGGTTCGGTGACCCAACTTTCAGGCACAGCCAAGCCACACATCACCAAAGCCATCCTACCTGAGCCAACAAATGGAGGAGGAACAGCCACCCACACCTTGCCCTGAGGGAGATGGCAGTGAGCCCAGAGTGGTCCACATTGCTCAGCAGTCAGAGAGCCTCGAGAGAGGAAACAAATCACCAGTGGCGCCTATAGCCACGCACAGAGATTAGAGAGTCTGACTATAAGGTCACAATAAATCAGTGCACTGACAAGGAGATCTACCCTTTGTCCAGGGCAGAAGATTTATCTCTGACCCCGGGCAGGGGCATTTCTTCCTTGATTTGTTAAATGCTGAACAGAAAATGGAGCTAGATCTGAAGCCTGATGAGCGCTTGATTGCAAATGCTCCTGCCCTGCCCCACGCCTGCTCTTCCCCCAGCCCCTGCCTTCTCAGGAGGCTGTATTATCTTCCAGGAGAGCCTCTATTTATTTATTTTTTTTTCCTCCCTGTGATGGACCAGCTTTTGCAGAACTTGATTATGTGGTTTCTTTTCCTGATGACATTTTAATCAGAGGGCTCGCTCTGTGCTGGGGAGAGCCTCTGTGCTGTCAGCAGAATGGGCTGGGTGGCTCACCGGGGGCATCCTGCTGCTCTGCAATAGGGGAGAAACCATGCTGGGGTGCAAGAGGGGTCAGCTCACCAAGAGGAAATGAGGTTTCTGAAGGTGGTTTGTACTCCCAGGGTTTTCTTTTAGAAAACACTTCTGAACTCCAACCTAACATTCAGCACTGAATGGAAGGGGATGAATTTGGCACGAGGGCAAGGTGCCAGAGTGAAGGAGTGCACCATCAGTACATCCCAGTTGGCCTGCATGGTGGGAAGCAGATGGATTTAGATGAGACATTGGAAAGAAATTCTTACCCATGAGGGTGGTGAGGCACAATAAACAGGTTGTCCTGAGAGGTTGTGGAGGCTCCAACCCTGGAAGCAAAGTTGGATGGGGCTTTAAGAAAACTGGTGTGCCTGCCCATGGCAAGGGGATTGGAACTAGATGACCTTCAAGGTCTCTTCTAAACCAAAACATTCTATGCTTGGGAGCAGCCCTGAAGTCTTGAGAGCAGCCCTGAAGAAAAGGCCTTGGGGGTGCTGGTGGATGAGAAGCTCAACACGAGCCACCAGTGTGCACTTGCAGTCCAGAAAGCAAATTGTATTCTGAGCTGCATCAAGAGAATCACAGCCAGCAGGGCCAGGGAGGTAATTCTCCACCTCTACTCTGCTCTGGTGAGACCACACCTGGAGCTCTGTGTCCGGTTCTGGAGCCTCTATTACAAGAAGGATCTGGATGTGCTGGAAGGTGTCCAGAGAAGGGCCACGAGGATGAGCAGAGGGCTGGAGCTGCTCTGCTATGGAGGCAGAGTTGGGGCTGTTCAGATTGGAGAAAAGGCTCTGAGGAGACCTTCTTGTGGCCTTCCAGTATCTGAAGAGGACTACAAGAAAGCTGGGGAGGGACTTTTGAGGGTGTCAGGTGGTGATAGGACTGGGGGGAATGGAGCAAAACTAGAAATGGGTAGATTCAGATTGGATGTTAGGAAGAAGCTGTTCCCCATGAGGGTGGTGAGACACTGGCACAGGTTGCCCAGGGAGGTGGTGGAAGCCTCATGCCTGGAGGTTTTGAAGGCCAGGCTGGATGTGGCTGTGAAAAACCTGCTGTAGTGTGAGGTGTCCCTGCCCATGGGGGGGCAGGGGGCTTGGAACTGGCTGATCCTTGAGGTCCCTTCCAACCCTGACAATTCTATGATTCTATGGACAGGGTTGAGGCAAATAAAGGAGCTTGGCTGAGACCTGCAACCAGCAGGAACATTGGCAGCACGTGAGTTCTGCCTGGTCCAGGACCAAACACACTGCCTTATCTAACCATGAGGCCTGGGTCGCCTCCTGTGTCATCTCCACACTGATAGACTAACCAGCTCCAGGAGGGCTTCACCTTCACCCTGAAATGGCAAGCAGTATTTCCTCCCTCCCTTCCATGGACAAAACCTACAGACACGGTCAAGCACTGGCACAGGCTGCCCAGGGAGGTGGTGGAGTCACCATCCCTGGAGGCGTTTAAGAACCAAGTGGCCAATGGCACTTTGGGACATGGTTTAAGTGGCCATGGTGGTATTGGGTTAATGGTTGGACTGGCTGATCTTGCAGGTCTTTTCTAACCTTGATGATTCTATGGCATTCAAGGTCCACTTCTAACAGTGCTTTAGCCACAATTTAGAGCAGCCTAAACAAACTCAGCTCAAGCCTTGCTACCATCCCATCTCCACTGCTGCAGGTGATAGAGATGCCAGCAGCAGTAATGGGCAACACAGGGAAGAATCAACCATATCCATTTTGCACTTTCTTTAGAAGCCTTGAAGTCCTCTAGCAAAGCTCTTAGTTTTCCATTTGATTTTTGTTTGCAAATTCTCACCATTACATGATTCCTTACCTGACTGATGGTGCTATTTGAGGAACTTCTGACTTATCAGATGAGAGGAAATGGCCTCAGGTTGCACCAGGGGAGGCTCAGGTTGGAGATTAGGGAAAATTTCATTGCTGCAAGAGTGGTCAGGGATTAGAACAGGCTGCCCAGGGAGAATAGGATAGGATAGGATAGGATAGGATAGGATAGGATAGGATAGGATAGGATAGGATAGGATAGGATAGAATAGAATAGAATAGAATAGAATAGAATAGAATAATAGAATAGAATAGAATAGAATAATAGAATAGAATAGAAGAATAGAATAGAATAGAATAGGAAAGGAATAGAATAGACCAGGTTGGAAGAGACCTTCAAGATCATCACATCCAACGTATCACCCAACACCACCTAATCAACTAAACCATTGCATCAAGCACCCCATCAAGTCTCCTCCTAAACACCTCAACGATGGTGACTCCACCACCTCCACGGGCAGCACATTCCAATCAGCAATCACTCTCTCTGTGTAGAATTTCCTCCTAACATCCAGTCTGAACCTCCCCTGGTGCAGCTTGAGACTGTGTCTTCTTGTTCTGGTGCTGCTTGCCTGGGAGAAGAGACCAACCCCCACCTGGCTACAACCTCCCTTCAGGTAGTTGTAGAGAGCAATGAGGTTGCCCCTGAGCCTCCTCTTCTCCAGGCTAAGCAACCCCAGCTCCCTCAGCCTCTCCTCATAGGGCTGTGCTCCAGACCCTCACCAACTTTGTTGCCCTTCTCTGGACACATTCCAGCAAGTCAACATCCTTCCTGAACTGAGGGAGCCAGAACTGGACACAGGACTCCAGGTGTGGCCTAACCAGTGCTGATTACAGGGGCAGAATGACCTTCCTGCTCCTGCTGGCCACACTGTTCCTGATACAGGCCAGGATGCACGTATCAGGGGGTGTTGAAGAAGCCTGTGGCTGTGGCTTCTTCAACACCCCTGATACAGGCCAGGATGCCTGTATCAGGAGGTGCTGAAGAAACCTGTGGCTATGTCACTTTGGGACACGGTTGAATGGCCAGGGTGGTGTTGGGTTGACTGTTGGACTGGGCGATTTCAGAGGTGTCTTCCAAGCGTAATGATTCTATGATTCCATTAGAAATGCAAACATGCCCATAAATCTCACAGTAAAATCTCCACATCAGAGGCCTGCATAATCATAAACTGTAAATATTTTCCCATGGCAGTGGTTCAGAGGGGAAAAAAAAAATTGGCCTCTCACTTTCGTTTGGCCCAAATGCACTTTGATTTCCTTGGAGGTTGTTGAGGAGTTTTGATTTGGTTTGGTCTCCCATCATACAAATAAAACTGTGGCCAGATGCTTGTACATAAACACATGGCTGATGAGCAAAGGGATGGGAAGGATAATGTTCATTAGCTTTAAAACACTGGGAAGCAAGGCTACAGGTTTGAAACTGTACAAAATTCATGGTGGAAACCAAATGTTAATACCCAGGCGAGATCATCATCTGCCAACGGTGACAGCGATGGCACTTTGTGCCAGGACATGTTTAGGTTGGACAGGAGGAAATATTTCTTTGCTACAGGAGTGGCCAGGCACTGGAACAGGCTGCCCAGGGAGGTTGGTGGAGTTCCCATCCCTGGAGGTGTGCAAGAAACCTGTGGCCAAGGCACTTGGGGATGTGGTTTAATGGCCACTGTGGGATTGGGTTGATGCCTGAGCTCAATGATTTCAGAGGCGTTTTCCAACCAAAACAATTCCATGATTTTATGGTGCAACTTTCTGGGGACTTTATCACACAACCTTGCCCCTTTTTAGACAAGTTTCAAATGATTCTGAAGGTCCCCAGTTGTACAGAAGAAGGTTGAACATGGTTGTGTGACTGCACTATGAAGTCAAATGATTATTGTCTCAAAGCAGTGCATGTGAGCACAGAATTTGCCTCACATTTTGGATCCCCTCTTGCCACTGCTCCCTCAGAAGTTATTGGATGAAGGAAGTTCAGTTGAAGCCCCATTCCTGGGGGGTTTTAAGGCCAGGCTGGATGTGGCTGTGAGCAACCTGATCTAGTGTGAGGGGTCCCTGTCCATGGCATGGCAGGGGAGGTTGGAACTGGGTGATCCTTGAGGTCCCTTCCAACCCTAATAATTCTATGATTCTATGATTCAGACCCTCTTAGAAGGGGCCACTAATGGCTCAGCTGGATATCCAGTGGCTAACTTCTTACATTCAGGAGAAGCTGCAGGATTTATGATCATGGGAACCATAGGTGAAGAAGAAGTCACCTCTGAATGATCAAAGAGCTGCTCATGTCCTTCAGTGTGGTATGGTGAATATTGATCACTCTCTGGCCATGTGAGGGCAGACTGAAGGCATTGGGCCTGTTCAGTCTGGAGAAGAGAAGGCTCAGAGGTGACCTCATTGTGGCCTTCCAGTATCTGAAGGGGGCCTACAAGAAGGCTGGGGAGGGACTTTGCAGGATCTCCGGTAGTGATAGGACTAGGGGGAATGGAATGAAGCTGGAGGTGGGGAGATTCAGGCTGGAGGTGAGGAGGAAGTTCTTCCCCATGAGAGTGGTGAAGCCCTGGAATGGGTTGTCCAGGGAGGTGGTTGAGGCCCCATCCCTGGAGGTGTTTAAGCCCAGGCTGGATGAGGCTCTGGTCAGCCTGATCTAGTGTGGGGTGTCCCTGCCCATGGCAGGGGGTTAGAACTAGATTGTCCTTGTGGTCCCTTCCAACCCTGACTGATTCTGTGAGTCTGTGAATCTAAACCCAAGCCATGCAGCTCCATCACAAGCACTTTGAGTTGATTCCTATCATCACACTTTGTGTAGCATCCTCCTGGATTCCAGTGGGTTGCAGCTGTGATAGCAGCAGAAAATCATTCTGCAAAAAAAGTCTATAGCCATGGAGGACAAAATTCCCAGCAGCCTCTTCTCCAGCACAATTCACATGGAGGCTCCCATTTCTGTTCCATTGGTGCCACCTATTGGTAAGTGCCCCTGCCAGCTCATGGAAACTCTCTTTTCTGGCAGGATCAGTGGTCATGGGCCTCTCACCAAAGATGGCCAACTGCAGTCACGATGTAGGCATCAGCTAGGGCCAGGCTGAGAGCAAGCACCTTGGTCCAACTGGGGAATTCAGCTCCATCACCCTTTTTCCATCAAGCCCAGCTCATGAGAAAGAGCTTATTGCTGCTGAGTTGGGTAGCAAGTCCTACGGCTCTGTTCTGCTTGGCCTGGCCACCACTTTTCTCCTCTGGTAACGAGTTACTGCTCTGTCCCATAAAGGATGTGGTGCCTGTTGCAGTCCACTCAGTCCTAAGCAGATCAGATCTTCACTAAAGCTCTCTTTGGTTTCAGGTTTTGTCTGACACAGTTATTTGGCCACCAGAGTACCAACACAGAATCATAGAATTGTCAGGATTGGAATGGACCTCAAGGATCAGCCAGTTCCAAGCCCCCTGCCATGGGCAGGGACACCTCACACTGCAGCAGGTTGCTCACAGCCACAGCCAGCCTGGCTGCAAACACCTCCAGGCAGGAGGCTTCCACCACCTCCCTGGGCAACCTGTGCCAGTGTCTCACCACCCTCATGGGGAAGGAAGGACTTCTTCCTAACATCCAATCTGAATCTACCCACTTCTATTTTTGCTCCACTCCCCCAGTCCTATCACTACCTGATGTCCTCAGTCCTGCTTATCCATCTCAAGGGACAGGTTCCAGAGGGTGTTAGCTAATAATGCTTCCAGCAAGTGGTAACCAACCTCTTCTCTGTGAGTTCCTTCTGATGTCTCCATTGAACAGTGATTCTTCCTTGAGAATAACTCTGCTCTCTATGGTCTAGGTATTCCTCTGAAAGGCTTCCCAGACACAAGGAAGGGGAAAAGAGTATAAGTCCTTAATTACAAAGATTAATAATTAGTGCAGATTGATCACTTCATCTACCTGGAGAGCATCTCCCAGGGAAGATCATTGGACATCCTTGGTATGGGGAATGACAGTCACCTGTAGGCTGACCAAATATTGCTGGGTAGAAGACCTCTTCACAGTATTTATCAGCATGGTTTAGACTTGAAGATGATATCAGCAGTTACCCGAGGACATCAGCAAGTTCTGGGCTGGGGCCTTGTGCCAGATCCTCCTTCAGCTGAAACAGATCACTCATTTACTCACGTGTGGTCTCCTTGTCACGAGTTCCCCAACTTTTTGGGAGGTGGTGACAGGAGACAGAGATCAGAAGGAGAAATTGTGGGTTGGGTAACCCCAGGAAAGCTCCAGAGTCTTGCCCACAGCAATCCTTCAGGATGGATCTGAATGTGTGTGGGGACATTTCCTTCTGCAAGGAAAGAGCATGGCCCAAAGGCTACCTTATCTTACCACCTCAGTTTACAGAGGGCAGCAGGTGACCCCAAGCTACAATGGACTCCCCATAACCCATGGATGAATCAGGATCAGTCACAGTATCACAGTATCACCAGGGTTAGAAAAGACCTCAAAGATCATCAAGTCCAACGTGTCACCACAGACCTCATGACTAGACCATGGCACCAAGTGCCACATCCAATCCCCTCTTCAACACCTCCAGGGACAGTGACTCCACCACCTCCCTGGGCAGCACATTCCAGTTGCTAATGACTCTCTCAGTGAAGAACTTTCTCCTCACCTCCAGCCTAAACTTCCCCTGACACAGCTTGAGACTGTGTCCTCTTGTTCTAGTGCTGGTTTCTAGAGAGAAGAGACCAACCCCCACCTGGCTACAACCTCCCTTCAGGTAGCTGTCGACAGCAATGAGGTCACCCCTGAGCCTCCTCTTCTCCAGGCTAAACAATCCCAGCTCCCTCAGCCTCTCCTCACAGGGCTGTGCTCCAGGCCTCTCACCAGCCTTGTTGCCTTTCTCTGGACACATTCAAGTGTCTCGATGTCCTTCCTAAACTGAGGGGCCCAGAACTGGACACAGGACTCAAGGTGTGGCCTAACCAATGCAGAGTACAGGGGCACAATGACTTCCCTGCTCCTGCTGGCCACACTGTTGCTGATGCAGGCCAGGATGCCATTGGCCTTCTTGGCCACCTGGGCACACTGCTGGCTCATGTTTAGGTGGCTGTCAATCAGCACCCCCAGGTCCTCTCTGTTTGGCAGCTCTCCAGCCACTCTGGCCCCAGCCTGTAGCTCTGCACGGGCTTGCTGTGGCCAAAGTGCAGCACCTGGCACTTGGATTTGTTGAATGCCATCCTGTTGGACTCTGCCCATTTGTCTGCGAACACATTTTCTCCATGATCCCATGTGATGAGCCATGGCTTCTCCCACATCATTTTCCATGGAGGCTGGAGCCAACCTAGAAAGGTGCTGCTCAGCTCCCCACTCACCTCCATCCCTTCCTTCCCAGAACTGCCCAGCTCCCCCAGAGCCCCCTGTCTCTGATCCCAACCCGGCCCTTCCTGCTGCCTACACTTTCATTTCTGTTTCTTTACATCTTTATTAAACTGTACAGCCACTTTGATAGGAAAATTGAAAAGAAAAAAAGATATGAGGAGCAACAAAAACAACAACAAAAAAAAGAAAGAGCCATAATTATGAAGATTCAATTTAATTTTAAAGGTTGTGGAAGGAGGGGGGAGGAAAAAAAAAAGGAGAAGCAGCAGCAGCAGAAGAAGAAACCAAATTAATTTAGCAGGAAAGCATTGCATGAAATATTGTTGGAGTTTAATAACCATGCAAAGACAGATGATATGTGTGGAAAAATTAGTTGTAGGACCTCATAATAGTCTATTAATATTTTCTACAGGCACAGAAACCCTTTGCTGAATGATTGTAACAAAGTAATCTTTCTCCTTTTTTTTTTTTTTCCTTTGCCTTTTTTCTTTTTTTTTTTAAGACATTAAAAAATATCTTCAAAAGAAGAAGAAGAAGAAGAAGAAGAAGAAGAAGGAAGGCAGAGCCGTGCACGTGGCTGTACAGAGAGGAGACCCTGGTGAGGCGCGTCAGAGGCCAGGCTAGATTCGGCACAGGCTTCTCCACTTAGGGAATGCAGGATTAACCAGGTTGGAAAAGACTACAGAGATCGAGTCCAACCTATCACCCAACGCCGTCCAAGCAACTAAACCATGGCACTAAGTGCCTCATCCAGTCTCTTAGGCTGGATGATAGGAAGAAATTCTTCATAGAGAGAGGCGCCCCTGCGCCAGGGGAAGTTTAGGCTGGAGGTGAGGAGAAAGTTCTTCACTGAGAGAGTCATTCGCCATCGGAATGGGCTGCCCGGGGAGGTGGTGGAGTCGCCGTCCCTGGAGGTGTTCAAGAGGGGACTGGATGTGGCACTTGGTGCCATGGTCTAGTCGTGAGGTCTGTGGTTACAGGTTGGACTCGATGATCTTCCAACCTTGGTAATACTGTGATACTGTGATACTGTAATTTGCCATTGGAATGTGCTGCCCGGGAGGTGGTGGAGTCATCACCACTAGAGGTGTTTAGGATGAGACTTGATAGGGTGCTTGGTGTCATGGTTTAGTTGATCAGGTGGTGTTGGGTGATAGGTTGGACATGATGATCTCAGGGGTCTCTTCCAACCTGGTCTATTCTATTCTATTCTATTCTATTCTATTCTATTCTATTCTATTCTATTCTATTCTATTCTATTCTATTCTATTCTATTCTATTCTATTCTATCCTTTCCTATCCTATCCTATCCTATCCTATCCTATCCTATCCTATCCTATCCTATCCTATCCTATCCTATCCTATCCTATCCTATTCCGTTCCATTCCATTCCATTCCATTCCATTCCATTCCATTCCATTCCATTCCATTCCATTCCATTCCAAACACTTCCAGTGATGGTGACTCCACCACCTCCCTGGGCAGCCCATTCCAATGGCCAATCTCTCTTTCCATGAAGAATTTCTTCCTAACATCAACCTAAACTTCCCCTTAAGTTTGTGTCCTCGTGTTCTGGTGCTGGTTGCCTGGGAGAAGAGACCAACCCCTACCTGGCTACAACCTCCCTTCATTTCTCCACCACAAAGGATCTCCCAGCAAGCTGCAGAGGCAAAGCAAGCCAACAGGATGCTGGGTTGCACCATCAAGGGCATCACCAGCAGGCATAAAGCAGTTTTGTCCCACTCTATTCAGGGCCACACTTTAAGCACGGCCTGCAGTTTTAGTCCTCAATGAACAGAAAAGATGTGGCCAGGCTGGAAAGTTTCCAGAGAATGATGAGAGGCCTGGCAGCCCTGCATGTGAGGAGAGGCTGAGAGTTGTTCAGCCTGGAGAAGGGAAGGCTGAGGGGAGATCTTATTGTCATGGACCAGGACATATAGGGTAGCTACCAGGAGGATGAAGAGTCCTTTTTCACAAGTGCTCCCATGGAGAAGAGAAGAGGTGATGGGGACCAGCTACTGCTGGGGAGAGTCCCATTGAACTCCAGAAGAAAGTGCTTCCCCATGTGCACAGTCAGACATTGGAATCATCTCCCAAGGGAAGCAGTGGAGTGTCCTCCATTGGGCAGTTTGAAGACTCAGCTTGTCAGGGTGCTGGGACAGCTCGTTGCAACTGCACTATCACCTAGAGAGGTTGGAGCAGGTGACCCTTGGGGTCCCTCCCACCCTGTAATCCTGGGATTCTGTGAATCATCCCAAATGGATGATTTGGGATACCTTGGTAAGGTACAGGAAAGGTGTTTCCAGACATTACTGATTGGGAAAAGTGTTTCTGCTGGCAAGGACGGAGCTGAGGTCACTGCCAGCTGGGCAGACAGTTGCTCTGGGCAGAGAATAGAGTAGAATCATAGAGGAGGAGAATAGAAGAGAAACACAGAATTAACCAGATTGGAAAAGACCTTTGAGATCATCGATTCCAGCCTATCACCCAACATCATCTAATCAGCTAAACCATGGCACCAAGTGCTTCTTCCAGTCTCTTTCTAAACACCTCCAGTGGTGGTGACTCCACCACCTTCCTGGGCAACACATTCCAATGGACAATCTCTCTTTCTATGAAGAATTTCTTCCTAACATCAGCCTAAACCTCCCCTGGCACAGCTTGAGACTGTGTCCTCTTGTTCTGGTGCTGCTTGCCTGGGAGAAGAGACCAACCCCCACCTGGCTACAACCTCCCTTCAGGGAGCTGGAGACAGCAATAAGGTCTGCCCCGAGCCTCCTCTTCTCCAGGCTAAGCAACCCCAGCTCCCTCAGCCTCTCCTTACAGGGTTGTGCTCCAAACCCCTCCCCAGCTTTCTTGCCCTTCTCTGGACACCTTCCAGCATCTCAACATCCTTCCTAAACTGAGGAGCCCAGAACTGGACACAGGACTGCAGGTGTGGCCTAACCAGTGCTGAGTACAGTGCAGAATGACCTCCCTGCTCCTGCTGGCTATGCTTCTCTTGCTGCAGCCTGGGATGTAATGGCAAGTTCTAAACAATCCCATTGGACAGATAGCAAACATAAGCTAGTCATGAAAACTTTCTCTTTTTGTGGCTTCCTCTCTCTAGGAAACACTAACTTGTGCCTTCTGCTTGGCTTTGTTGACCTTGGCTGTGTTCTTTGTTTTGGTTAAGTACTAAAAATCAATTCTCTGCCCTTTCTCCTGTCCCTTTGTGTCCAGGGAGGGTAAGGAGGGGAGCAGGAAAGAGAAAGCTATTAGCTCCCCTGGTTCTTGGCCAGTGGGTTTCTTGTGCTGTTTACAAATTGTAACTTCCTGTAAACATTGTAAATATTGTGTATTTTGTACATATTCATTGCATTCCAGTGTAGGTTGTAGTTTTGCCTGTAAATACAGCTTCATTTGCTTCCAACTGGGCAGGGCTGGCAAAAATTTAATGTTGGGGGGAATTTTCAGCCCACCACACCCCTGCCACCATGGCCCTGTTTTCACCAATCTCACACCAAATGAGGCCAGAATCTTAATGAGCTGCCACTACTTCCACAGTGAGGTCTCCTGTCATCATGAGGTGGCAACCATAGGCAGATGCCCCACAAAAATAGAGAGAGCAACAACATTTCTCAAGGCAGACCCTGGAGATCAAATGTCATGATCATGCTCTTTCTGAGCCTGGAACAGCCTTGAATTTGGGTCATGAACCCAGGCATGGTACCAGAGCAGGGCAAGGCTGCTGGCTGAGAGCAATGCACAGCACAGCCTCACCACTTCAGAGAAAAAAGGAAGCTGCATGCTTTGTCTTGTCACCTGCTGTTCTCCAACAGAGGCCCAGGTTTACACCTCCTCACCACAGCATGGAATCATAGAATCATTTTGGTTGGAAAAGCCCTCTAAGATCATCCAGTCCAATCTTCAATCCAACCCCACCATGGCCGCTAAACCATGTCCCCAACTGCCATGCCCACACATTTCTTGAACACCTCCAGGGATGGGGACTCCACCACCTCCCTGGGCAGCCTGTGCCAATCCCTGACCACTCTTGTAGCAGAGAAATTTTTCCTCATCTTCAACCTAACCCTCCCCTGGCACAATTTCAGGCCATTTCCTCTCCTTCTATCTCCTGAGACTAGGAAGAAGAGACCAACCCCCACCTGGCTGCAACCTCCTTTCAGGGAGCTGTAGAGAGCAGTGATGTGTCCTCTCAGCCTCTTCTTCTCCAGACTAAGCAACCCAAATTCCCTCAGCTGCTTCTCACCAGCCCTGTTCTCCAGACCCTTCCTCAGCTTCATTGTCCTTCT
This sequence comes from Picus viridis, assembly GCA_033816785.1. Lineage (NCBI taxonomy): Eukaryota > Metazoa > Chordata > Aves > Piciformes > Picidae > Picus > Picus viridis. The sequence goes on from CM066589.1 coordinate 6,208,092, forward strand.
CTGGATATGCTCCATCCCCTCAATGTCCTTCTTGTACTGAGGGTCCCAAAACTGAACCTAGCACTCAAGGTGCAGGGGGCCACAAGGTGCACGCTGCCCTGGTCCTGGTGGCCACAGCATTGCTGACGGTGGAACACTGATGCTGAGGAGCGGCACACCCAGGAGCAGCGTTCAGCTGAGGCCGCAGTTCTGCCCAAAGGCTGAGGCAGCTGGAAGGAGCCCTGCTTTGGGGAGGACAAAGGGGATGTGTCAGGCCAGAGAAAATTCCTACCCATCTCCAGGAGCATGTGGTTGGTGTCTGAAGGTGCATTTTGAAATATTCTTAGTTGGAAGGGGTCTGCAGAGGAAGGAAAGGGCAGGGGTGAAGTTCCTGCGTGGTCTGGGAAGCACACACGGCTCACCACGGGTGTGGCACGACCGGCTCCAGGGCAGCATCACCCTGCCTGCTCCAAGACAAAGAGGGTGGTGATGAGCATGAGGGAGAAGAGGTCTTCTGTTTGCTGAGGTTTGAACTTAGTCTCTCTCTCTCGAGGATGCATTTCCTTGGTCCTAAATGGGATTTACTGCAGCTCCAGACAAAGCCCTCAGGATGCTGGAAACTCAGCTAGGTCACTCCTGCAAGGGAAAAGTAGAATGAAAGGAAGAAATGCAGTTGAGTTAAAATGTTGACTGGAAGGAAGTAGTGTGCAATAGGGTAAGATGCAATGAATTAAAATATAAATCAAAATAAAAGAAAATAAAAGAAGGAAATGAAAGAGATTAAAAAATAAAGAGAAATGAAATGAAATGAAATGAAATGAAATGAAATGAAATGAAATGAAATGAAATAAAAAAATAAAGTAAAATAAAATAAAATAAAATAAAGTAAAATTAAGTTATTTAAAAAATTAAATTAGAAAATTAAATAAATAAGAAAAAAATTAAATAAGAAGATAAAATAAATTATAAAATAAAAAATATATACCAAAAATATGTACTATAACTTAATGTAATATAATAATTACTGTTATATATTATATCATTATATAGTAATGTTTATATTATATCATATCATATCATATCATATTATATCATATTATATATAAATAAAATAAGAAAATGACATAAATTGCACAATATAAAAATAGAGTAAAATAAAACAATATAAAATTATCAAAGAAAAACCAAAGACAACAATAAAATTAAATAAAATGAAATGCAATAGAATGAAATTAACTAATTACATGAAGTAAAATGAAATGCAGTAATAAAAAAAGTGCAGTAAAGTGAAATAATGCAGTGAAAGTGAGTAAAATGCAATGGAATGAAATAGAATGAAATCAAATGGAAGAAAAGAATAGAATAGGATGGGATGAATAGAATGGAATGGAATGGAATGGAATGGAATGGAATAGAATGGAATGGAATGGAATGGAATGGAATGGAATGGAATGGAATGGAATGGAATGGAATGGAATGGAATGGAATGGAACAAGATTAAAGAAAATAATATAATTGAATCAAATTGAATGGAATAAAATGAAGTGAAATGAAATAAAATAAAATAAAATAAAATAAAATAAAATAAAATAAAATAAAATAAAGGAATAGGATAGGATAAGATAGAATAGAATAGAATAGAATAGAATAGAATAGAATAGAATAGAATAGAATAGAATAGAATAGAATGAAAGCAAATAAAACAAATAAGATGAAAACAAAGTGATGCAATATAAAAATGCAAATAAATGTAATGGAAAAAATACATAAAACAACAAAATAAAAAATAAATTCAGTTAAAATAAAGTAAAATGAAATGAAATAAAACAAATAAAGCAAAATAAAATACAGTATGTAAAACAAAGTAAATAAAATAAAATCAAGTACAATTAAATAAATAAATTAAAATAAAGTATATAAAATAAAGTAAATATACCAAAATCAAGTGAAATAAAATAAAGTACAATTAAATCAAGTAGAATTAAATTAAATAGTAACAAAACCTAAAGTAAACCCTAAACTGAGCTGATGATAAACCCAAACTGCAATTCCTCATTCAGCTTCCCCTTTCTCTATTTTAATCTGTATGGCACCATCCAGTCGCAGCCTCCCCCTTCCCTCTTTTTTAAATACAGCCTAATCCTGAGTGTGAACTGATGTAGTTTGTGTGTTAGGAGGGGAGGGCGGGGGGGGGGGGGTTTGGGAAAAAAAAAAAAAAAAAAAAAAAATCTCTCTTTTCTGCCTTTTTTTTTTTCTCCCCTTCTTCTTTCCTTGGCCCAGTTCATTATTTTTCTTTCTTGTCACTCAGTGTGATAGGTTGAACAGAAGTGCACAGATGAGCACTGAAAACGGTGTCACAAGGCCTTAATCTAGTCTTTAATGCCTGACTTCAGAGATGTCATTTATCTTCTAACTGCAGCAGGCTTCCACCAACTTTATCTCTAATAATATATTGATGGATTAAAAGGGTCGGGCAGGAGACCGGGCTGGAAAAATTGCTTATTGACATCAAAATACAGTGCCCTCAACCTGATAAACATGGAGGGGCTCGTGTATCTCCCAGAATAGTTGGCGTTGCTAGAATTTTTTCTTTTCTTTTCTCTTCTCTCTCTCTCTCCCTCTTTTTTTTTTTTTTTTTTTTCCTTTTCCTTCCCCCCCCCCTCCCTTCAGCTTTTCCTGAGCAGCTCTCTCCCAGGTTCGGTGGGGGTGGTCCGAGGCGCATAAACAAACGCCACAAATAAATAGGAAGCGGAGGGTTGCGCCTCCGGGCAGCTGAGAAGGGAGCTCAGGTTGTTGCTTGGAAGAGTTTCTTGGTGCCAGGGCTGTGCCCCTGCAGACCACAAGGCGCCTTCCAAAGCAACCCATCGGGGGAAGGTCGCTGGTGTGTCGGGGGTGAGAGGTTGCAGCCCCCCCGGCAGAGCGTTTAGGGAAGCTGCTGCTTCCCCTGGTGGTGTAAAAGTCACACCTGCCAAAAGATCTTCGTGGCCGAAATTCATCCCTTGGCACATGGATAGCAGGCAAGAAGAATTAACCTGGGGGGAGAGGGAGGGACTTCCACACAGAACATCAGCAGAAATGCTGCCCCAACCTCTGCTCTTCACCACAGACCTGAGAGATGAGTAACCAAGGGCAGGGGGAAGGCTGACTACCTATTATTTGGGGAATGATGTAGAATCACAGAACATTAGGGATTGGAAGGGTCCTCTTGAGGTTGTTCAGTCCACCCTCCCTGCCAGAGCAGGATCACCGAGGGCAGGTGATGTAGGAACACATCCAGGTGGGTCTTGAAAGCCTCCAGAGATGGAGACTCCTCAACCACTCTTTTGCATGCCCCAGACAGAGCTGGAGAAAGTGGCTCGCTGCTCAGCCACCACAGGTATTTTGAGTTGTCACTCATTCACGCCTTTTCTGTCCCTTTCTGGTTTCAGCAGTTTTCATTGCACGGGTAGGCTTGGGCAGCACTCCTCCAAGGTCTTCCAGCACAAAACTTGGGCAGTGGCCAAACAGTTTCCCAATGTCAAGGGAGCAAACACACATGAGACTCAGCATCCTGTGATGAAGAAAGGCCCCTTGCTGTGTTCCAGCCGGTTTCGTTCATTCTAGAATCCTGGAATCATTGGAGCAGGCCTGTAAGGTCATCACATCCAACCATTATGGGCTTACTGGCAGAGAAAGGCAGGCACAGCTGGCACTGGCAGGAACAGACACAGGTGGAAACCTTCTCCTGGCATTAGGTTGGAGATGCACTCACTGCACAACCATTGCATCGCTGGGGAATGGTGGAGCCCCTGTTGAGTCCATTGCAATGTGACCTTGATTTGTCCCTTGCTAAGGGAGCTTGTTGCAGATAGAGATGACTAAAAAGCATAGATCTTCACCCTGAGGAAAGCTCCAGCATTTCAAGGCTGGTTTATAGTAAGGTTTAGAGTAAGCCCAGGCTGAATGGCAAAATCCTGCAGCTCAACATAATTTGGATTGATGTTCCTGATCCATTCCAGCTTGAGCTACAGGTGTCTCCCACCTTGGCCCATCTGTTCTCCAACAGAGCTCGCTCAGAAATACTGTTCATCATGCACTGTGATGGACATGGGATGATGTGATGGACACTGTGATGGACAGAGGGTCAGAGGACTGCAGCCTCTCCCTTATGAGGACAAGCTGAGAGAGCTGGGGCTGTTCAGCCTGCAGAAAAGAAGGCTTCAGGGAGACCTTAGAGCAGCTTTCCAGTAGCTGAAGAGGTATAGGAGAGTTGGGGAGGCACTTGTGACAAGGGCTTTGAGTGACAGAATGAAGGGCAATGGCTTTGAGATGGAAGGGGAATGATTTAGACTGGAGATTAGGAAGAAATCCTTTACAGTGAGGGTGGTGAGGCACTGGAACAGGTGTCCCATGCTATGACTTGCAGAGGAGCTGAAGGTGGTCACATCCTCTCAATGCTCCTAGGGACCATGGAAGCCCATGTTTCTGATGAGCTATGAATGGGGCTACAAGAAAGGGCTTGCAGTGACAGGATGAGGGCAATGGCTTTGAGCTGGAAGAGGGGAGATTAAGACTGGAGAGTAGGAAGAAATTCTTGACAGTTAGGGTGGGAAGACACTGGCACAGGTTGCCCAGGCAGGCTGTGGATGCCCCCTCCCTGGAGGTGTTCAAGGCCAGGTTGGATGAGGCCTTGAGCAAGCTGGGCTGCTGGGAGGTGTCCCTGCCCACGGCTGCGGGCTTGGAACTGAATGATCTTTGAGATCCCTTCCAACTCAAACCATTCTGTGATTCTATGATTCTATATGCTCCTAACCTGCAGCACAGGCTTCCTGGGAAGCCTGTGAGCCACTGAGACAGATGCAGAGATAAACTTTGTCGCCAAAGCAAAGCATTTCATTATGTTTGCCTGGAAAGAAACTCCATGAAAATCAATCTTCCCACAGAAAATTTTGATTTTGGGCAAAAAAGCCTTTATTTTTTCTGATGGGGAATTGCCTCAACTCAAAAATATCTGAGGAGCTGGGGTTACAAGAAGAATCACATTTCATTCCTGCATGCATTGAGCGGGATTTTGTGTGAGAGGGAGCTCAAGGCTCCTTGAGGATGCAGTAACATTGTGGCTATCATCATTGTGAGAATTTTTAACTATCAGGGCTTCAGGCTGCTTTGATCATACCCCAAAACTCAGGCTAGGTGGCTTGGAGCAGTGACAGATGGCCCAGCAGAAAGCACATTTGCCATGCAACTGGCCCTTAGCTCAGCTGAGATGAGCTCACAAGAACTACCAAGCTTACACACCTTTGAAGGACTTAACCTTCCCTGATGGATGGGGACACTGAGACAGACACTGGGAGCCTAGAGAGGGTCCAGAGGAGGGCAACAAAGCTGGGGAAGGGTCTGGAGAACAGGGCTGCTGAGAAGCAGCTGAGGGACCTTGGGGTTGTTTGGGCTGGAGAAGAGGAGGCAGAGGGGAGACCTCATTGCTCTCTACAGCTCCCTGAAAGGAGGTTGGACTGAGGTAGGGGTTGGTCTCTTCTCCCTAGAAATAAGTGATAGGACAAGAGGAAATGGCCTCAGGTTGCACCAGGGGAGGTTTAGGTTGGACATGAGAAGAAACTTCTGGACTGAAAGGGTTCTCAAACACCAGCACAGGTGGTTGAATCCCCATCCCTGGGGGTGTTTCAAAGAGGCAGATTTGTGGAACTGAGGGCCATGGTTTAGCACCAGATTGAGTAGGGTTAGAGAATGGTTGGGCTGGGTGAGCTTAAAGGGCTTTTCCAACAGAAACAATTCAGTGATGCTGTGGAAATAATGGAAATAACACTGCAGCACATCATATAGATGATGTCAGCTGCCATGATCCCAAGGACATGAAGCCCACAAATAAAGAGCAGTGACCAAGCCCCATACAAATGGGTTCTCAAGAGCCAGTGCTGATGAATCCCTTTCTCATTCAGGAGCCCTAAGAAACAGAAAAGCTTGTATATATATAATAATTACAGGGACAACAGGGGAAAATTATCCTGATGGTCTCTGATGAGCAACCAAACCATGACTTTGACCATGAGCATTGCTCTGGGAGCAAGGACCCAAGCCTCACACAGGCTGGCATCCCATTTCCTCCTATGGGAAGGTCCTTCCAGTATCAGAAGGGGGTTTCCTTTAACCTTGAGAACAGGAGGCTCGGGGCGGACCTTATTGCTGTCTACAACTACCTGAAGTTGTGGCCAGGTGGGAGTTGGTCTCCTCTCCCAGGCAACCAGCACCAGAACAAGAGGACACAGTCTCAAGCTGTGTCAGGGGAGGTTTAGGCTGGATGTTAGGAAGAAATTCTTCCCAGAAAGAGACATTGGCCATTGGAATGTGCTGCCCAGGGAGGTGGTGGAGTCACTGTCCGTGGGGGTGTTCAAAGAAGGATTGGATGTGGCACTTGGAGCCACAGTTTAGTTGCCTAGATGCTGTTGGGTAATAGGTTGGACTTGATGATCTCTGAGGTCTTTTCCAACCTGGTTAATTCTGTAAAGCTAGTGAGGGACTTTTTGGGGTACCAAGTAGTGATAGGACTAGGGGGCATGGAACAAAACTAGAAGTGGGGAGATTCAGATTGGATGTTAGGAAGAAGTTCTTGCCTATGAGGCTGGTGAGAGACTGGCACAGGTTGCCCAGGGAGGTAGTGGAAGCCTCACGCCTGGAGGTTTTGAAAGCCAGGCTGGCTGTGGCTGTGAGCAAGCTGCTGTAGTGTGAGGTGTCCCTGGCCATGGCAGGGGGCTTGGAGCTGGCTGATCCTTGAGGAGCCTTCCAGCCCCGCGCGCGGTGTGCCGCCGTGGGTGATTGGCAGGCGCGGCGGAAGGCAGCGCAGGAGCCTTGCATTCTAAGATCGCCTTCCCGAAATTTACCCTCTGAAACACGGAACTTATCAGCTGAATTTATCAGCTGAAATGCCTCAGACTCCTGGGAAGCTGCCTCTGGCCGACCACTCCATGGGAGAAACGGTCTCTGGGGTTTATTTATTCTTTCTTCCCCCCCCTCTTCTTGGCGCGTGGAACGCCAGCAGCTGAGCCTCCTTCCCCCCACACCTGCCACTCACTCCTGGTTGCATCATTTTATCTGAGCACCACCTTCTAATTTCACCAGGCTGAAAGACTCTCACAATTGCCTCCCTGCAGCAGGTAGCTGCAAATGACAAAGCACCAGGGCTGTGAAACATTCCCAATATAAATTGAATAAATTACTGGCCTTTAAAAGAGTCATTTGATAGCCATATTCTGGTAAGGGGAAAAGAAATAGGTGCATTGATTTATTTTATATATATATAAGTACCATTCTTTACTGGTTTCTCTCTCTCTCCTTGTTTTTTCTTTTCTATTTTTTTTTTTTTGTTGTTGGTGGTGGTGATTTCCTTCCTCAGAAATTGAATTCTCTGAAGACTTCCCTTTTTTTTTCTTCTTGCAGGACTCCCTAAATTCCCTTGAAGGCTCCACAGTGACGTAAGGGATGCAGAGGTGCAGCTGAGTTTTAGCATCAAACTGTTCTCAGAGACTTCTGGGTGGTTGTTTTTCTTCACAGCATCACAGAATGGGAGGGGTTGGAAGGGACCTCTGGAGAGCATCAGGTGCCAAGGCAGAGCCACCTCCAGAAGAACACATAGAATCATAGTATCATAGTATCAGTCAGGGTTGGAAGGGACCACAAGGACCATCTAGTTCCAACCCCCCTGCCATGGGCAGGGACACCTCACACTAGATCAGGCTGGCCAGAGCCTCATCCAGCCTGGCCTTAAACACCTCCAGGGATGGGGCCTCAATCACCTCCCTGGACAACCCATTCCAGGGCTTCACCACTCTCATGGGGAAGAACTTCCTCCTTACCTCCAGCCTGAACCTCCCCACCTCCAGCTTCATTCCATTCCCCCTAGTCCTATCACTACCTGAATCACAGAATCATACCTGAATCATAGAATTCTCAGGGTTGGAAGGGACCTCAAGGATCAGCCAGTTCTGATTCCCCTGCCATGGGCAGGGACACCTCACACTACAGCAGATTGGCTGCAAAAACCTCCAGGGATGAGGCTTCCACCACCTCCCTGGGCAACCTGTGCCAGTCTCTCACCACCCTCATGGGGAAGAACTTCTTCCTAACATCCAATCTGAATCTCCCCATTTCTAGTTTTGTTCAATTCCCCCCAGTCCTCTCACTCCCTGACACCCTCAAAAGTCCCTCCCCAGCTTTCTTGGAGCCCCCTTCAGATATTGGAAGGCCACAAGAAGGTCTCCTTGGAGCCTTCTCTTCTCCAGACTGAACATCCCCAACTCCCTCAGTCTGTCCTCATAGCAGAGCAGCCCTCTGCTCATCCTCATGGCCCCACATCCAGTTAGGTTTGTAATATCTCCAGAGGTGGAGACTCCACCACCTCTCTCGGCAGCCTGCTCCAGGGCTCCCTCACCCTTAAATTAAAGAAGTTCCTCCTCATGCTTAGATGAAACTGCCTATGTTCAAGTTTGTGCCCATTACCCCTTGTTCTGTCACTGGCCACCACTGAATAAAGCCTCGTCTCATCCTCCAGCCTGGTCCCGTCCTCCAGGCTGGTCCCATTTTCCTGACAGCCACCCTTGAACTATTGATCATCATTGATGAGGGTGTCAGGGAGTGATAGGACTGGGGGGATGGAGCAAAACTAGAAATGGGTAGATTCAGATTGGATGTTAGGAAGAAGTTCTTAGCATAAGGGTGTTGAGACACTGGCACAGGATGCCCAGGGAGGTGGTGGAAGCCTGGAGATTTTGAAAGCCATGCTAGATGTGGCTCTGGTACACCTGATCTAGTATGAGGTGTGCCTGTCCTTCTCAGGGGGGTTGGAACTGGATGATCCTTGATTCCAACCCTGACAATTCTATGATTTTATGTTCCAGTCCCCTCAGCACCATTGCAGCCCTTTGCTGTGCCCTTTCCAGCAAGTCCCAGGTAGAGTTAGAGAATGGTTGGACTCAATCTTAAAGGTCCTTTCCAGCTCCAAAGAGTCTATGATTCTGTGATTTGATATTACCATTCCCACGCAAGGAAATTATTCCACTACCTAATGGGGTACTGAGCTGACTGGATGGTGTGGTCCAGTTCCATGGCTGGTCCTTTCAGATAAAAAAACCCCTGCATCCTGCACTTGGCTACGCTCACCTCTTTTCCTGTTCTTCTCCAGAAGTAATTGCCAGTGATTTAATGGAGCAGTCCCCAAAAGGCAGGGGCGTGAATATTTGTTGTCCTGCACCCTTGCCTCTTCCAAGGTGCCTTCTCCCTCAAACCACTTTTTCCTCTGAAGAATCACACTGTCAAAACCCTCATTATTTTATAACTTCTATACCCCTCTTTCTCTTCTCACCTTGTTAAATACTGCTGGAGCAAAGGAGTTCAGTAGCTCTGCCATTTTAGCAACACCATTGATTTTGTCTCCCTCTTCATTTATTAATGGAACCACTTTCTCTCTAGTATTCCCTTTTCCCTGATATAATTGTAAAAGCTCTTTTTATTCCCCTTAAGCCTTTCTGCACTCTGAGCTGGCCTTATCTTTTCCCTGCAAGCCTTAACTGACTGTATATTCTTGTTTAGTTCTCTTCCCCTTCTCCATTTTTCACTATAGGGTCTTTCTTTACGCTCCTATCTTTGCCCGGTGCTTTGTTATGCCACATTGGATGCTCCTTGTCCTTCCATTTATTTCCAGGGGAATGGGCAGCCTGTCCCACTCTATGGGGCTATGCTGCTTGTTTCTGGCCTTTTCTCACCCCACTGGATTTAGCACATCTTCCCAGGGCACCCAGTTTGTGCCCGGACACTGAGTCACTGGATGAGGTAGAGACTGAAGGGCATCATCCCTGGGAAGCGCCACGCCTTGTAACCTCACCATCCCAGGTATGTGTCCACATCTGCACCCAAAGCAGTGAGACCAGCAGATGGAGAGGAAGGGGATTCTGCCCCTCTGCTCTGCTGCAGCACCCCCACCTGCAGCACTGTGACCAGTTCCTGTGCACCCAGCACAAGAGGGACATGGAACTGTTGGAGTGAGTCCAGAAGAGGCCATGATGATGATCAGAGGGCTGGAGAAGCTCCCTGTGGGGACAGGCTGGGAGAGTTGGGGCTGTTCAGCCTGGAGAAGAGAAGGCTCCAGGGAGAACTGAGAGCAGCCTTCCAGGACCTGGAGGGGGCTACAGGAGAGCTGGGGAGGGACATGTGACAGGGAATTGGAGTGACAGGATAAGGGGAGCTGGAAGAGAGGAGATTTAGGCTGGAGACTGGGAAGAAAAGCTTTAGAGTGAGGGTGGTGAGACACTGGAACAGGTTGCCCAGGGAGGCTGTGAATGCTCCCTCCCTGGAGGTGTTCAAGGCCAGACTGGATGAGACCTTGAGCAACCTGGGCTAGTGGGAGGTATCCCTGCCCATGGCAGGGTGGGGATTGGAACTAGAAAATCATCTTTGAGGTTCCTTCCAACCCAAAGCATTCTATGATTCAGGAGGAACCCAAACACGTCTCCCAAACCACAAATCCTTTTCTTCCCACTGGTAGTTCAGAGCCAGCTCTTGCTTCTGAACATAAGGTCACATGGTTCCCAAGAAGCAAGAGGAGAACTTCAAAGTATGGTTTTAACTATTAGAGCAAATCTTGTCTGGAGCAGTTCAATGGAGGGGAAAAAAAACAACCTGTATGGGTTTTACCAGAACCTCTGTGGAATTTCTGAACAGGACTTTGTGTTATGAGCATTGCAATAGCAGTGGGTCAGACTAAAGGGCTTCAAGAGCTCCCCTGGCTCCCTGGGTCTCTTGCTTTTTGCAATGGATTTCTTCAAACCAAAAAAGGTAAAAGGCTTAAAGGAAAAGGGAAAAAAAGTAATAATGAATCATAGTATTTTTAAATATGAATCATTCTTTCATCTCTGCTCTGCCCTGCTGAGACCACATCTGCAATACTGTGTCCAGGTTTGGGCTCCCCAGTACAAGAGAGACAGAGACCTGCTGGAGAGAGTCCAGTGGAGAGCTCCGAGGACTATTGGGATACTGAAACATCTCTGCTGTGAAGGAAGACTGAGAGCCCTGGGGCTGTTTAGTCTGGAGAGGAGAAGGCTGAGAGGGGATCTGGTCAATGTCTATCAATAGCTGAGGGGTGGGTCCCAAGATGAAGGTGCCAGGCTCTTTGCAGTGATGTCCTGTGTTAGCACAGGGAACAACAGGTACAAGCTGGAACCCAGGAGGTTCCACCTCAGTCTGAGGAGACACATCTGATAGGACAAGTGACAATGGACATAAGCTGGAACCCAGGAAGTTCCACCTCAGCATGAGAAGAAACTTTTTTCCCTGTGAGGGTGCTGAAGCCCTGGAGCAGGCTGCCCAGAGAGGTTGTGGAGTCTCCTTCTCTGAAGCCTTTCAAAGCCAACCTGGATGTGTTCCTGTGGGAACTGCCCTGGGTGATCCTGCTCTGGCAGAGGGGTTGGACTGGAAGATCTCAGAGCTGGGATTGTTTAGCCTAGAGAAGAGGAGGCTCAGGGGAGACGTCATTGCTCTCTACAACTACCTGAAGGGAGGTTGTAGCCCAGAAGGGGTTGGTCTCTTCTCCCAGGCAACCAGCACCAGAATAAGAGGACACAGTCTCAAGCTGCACCAGGGGAGGTTTAGGCTGGAGGTGAGGAGAAAGTTCTTCATTGACAGAGTTGTTAGCCATTGGAATGTGCTGCCCAGGGAGGTGGTGGAGTCCCCATCCCTGGAGGTGTTCAAGAAGGGATTGGATGTGGCACTTGGTGCCATGGTTTAGTCATGAGGTCTGTGGTGACAGGTTGGACTTGATGATCTTTGAGGTCTCTTCCAACCTTGGTGATTCTGTGATCTCTGGAGGTCCCTTGCAACTCCTACCACTCTTTGAGTTTGCGTCAATTCCAGTGGGTTTAGAACACCTGGAAATGAAGCCATTCCCCAAAACTGTAAGAAATCCAGACAAAAATTCTTTCTCTAAATTGGAATGCTTATTTTCTCATGCCAGATGGCTTTGGGTTTCTGGGGGTTTGTTTTTTGGTTTGGTTTTCTTTCTTTGCAGCGAAGAGAACGGACGTGGGAATTATCAGAGAAACCAGGAAACAATGCCTCTAAGGAAAGATTGAAGAAGTTGGGGTTGCTCAGCTGGAGGAGAGGTGGGACACTGCTATAATCTCTGAGTACAGAGAAGGCTTATAGAAAGAAGAAGGGATAGCTTTTCTTCCTGGTAGGTAAGATAAGTAGTCGTGAGCTTAAACCACAGCAGGAGAGGCTAAGGCTGGATATGAGGGGGATGAGGCTGCTGAAGTGCAGGGACAGGCATTGGGGGAGCACCTTGTGCCTGTCGTGCTGGAGATGTCTTTTCAACAAGCAAGCCCTCCACCCACTGGTGTCACTGCAAAGGTCACCCCAGAGTCCTTTCCACCTCCCTCTGGTTGGGATTTCACTGACCTTACTGTACTACCAAGAAGCAGTTTGCAAGGTTCAACGTTTTTTGGATGCTGCAACACTTCCATTGCAGTGTGGGGTGTCGGTAGGATCCAGAGAGGAACATCTCAGAAGATCTGCTTGGTACCCTGTCACTCACTGATCAGAGACTTTGTGCTAGGCACTGCCCCTGTTTAAGCACTTGCTGAAGCACAGGTGTCTATGGAAATCTTCTCAAGAACATAAAGGACACAGGCACTGAGAACCATCTGGAGTCATGGTGCTGAAAGCTGCCAGGAGCAGTGCTGCAGGCAAACCCAGCCCAAGAGAGCCCCGAGTCCCAGCACAGGCACCGGGGAAGGTGGGATCCTTCAGGGAGTTTGGCACTGCTCCCTTCTCCAAGGCTCCCCTGGTGTGCACAGAAGTTTAGAGCATGGCTAATTGCAGGAAATTAAAGAGAAAGAGATAGAAAGAGACTGCTTAAGCTGAGAGAGCTCTGGGAAAGCCTGGTCGATGTGCCATGATGCCACCACTGCAACTAGACCTGCAGAAAGTGGGGCTGGAGTGAGAAAGCTTGGAACTGTGTGGCAGGAAAAGGTTAATTATAACCCATTTCTTTGGAACCTAATTTCCAGGCATTGAACTTTTGTAGACAAATAGGTGGTAGGGCCAGGAAAGACATTCAGAGTGGCCTAGGCTGGAGTGGCACTGTTGAGAGACTGTGGCAGAACAAAGCCTGTCCTTAGCCCAGAGATCCACTGCAAAGATTCTTGTGGAAGGACTGTAGGAGCCTAGAAGAAATGTCCCACATAGATGCCAGCAGTCTGGAAGCTTCTGAAAACTGAGAGAAGTATGATAGACTTGGCTGGGTTTGTGCCACAAATGCTAAGCTGAGGTAGAGACATCTCCTTTGGCTCAGCTACTCCTGGGGCTCTCATTTCACTGAGCAGGAGGAAAAGTCCGGGATGTGCTCAGCCTGGCAGATATCTCAGGAGCATCAGGAAGTTCCTTGCTACATGGTGCCTCTTTCCAGGGTCAGGCCTCTCAGGTTTTGCACAAGATAAGGCTGAGGAAGGGCAAAGGAAAGGAAGAGAGAAAAAGAGAGCGCAGAAGGGAGAAGGTGTGGAGCAAGGAGGATTGCACTCATCTCTTTGCAGTGCAAGGCAAGCCAGAAACCAAGCACACAGCCAGGCTCTCCCCATACTTGCTGCACTCAGTAAGAGCAGTGAAACTGGAAATAAGAGCAAAGAGCCCAGCACCAGCCTGGGCACAAGATGGCAGTAAGTGCTGGGGGCCAAAGAGCACTGTCAGTGCAGCTAAGGCTTTAAATGTCCTGCAGAAGAAACACATATAATATATAATGTAACATATAATCCATTGCTCAGCCTGTTTCTGTGGCTGCTCTGTAGCATCAGCTGCTGCTGCTGCTATCACAGACCAAGAGGAGTCCTCTGTTAAAGGAGTTAGGAAATGTCACACATCTTCAACCAATGTGGAAGAGAATCATCAAATCATAAAACTTGGGAAGGCCCTCCAAGATCATCCAGTCCAACTGTCAACCCTTCAGTCTAGCAAAGACCTCCATGATCAGCAAGTCCAACCTTCAATCCAGCAAAGACTTCCATGATCAGCAAGTCCAACCTTCCATTTAGCAAAGACCTCTATGATCAACAAGTCCAACCTTCAGTCTAGCAATGACCTCTATCATCAGCAAGTCCAACCTTCAGTCTAGCAAAGACCTCTGTCATCAGTAAGTCCAACCTTCCATCTAACAAACACCTCTATGATCAGAAAGTCCAACCTTCCATCTAACAAACACCTCTATGATCAGCAAGTCCAACCTTCAATCTAGCAAACACCTCTATGATCAGCAAGTCCAACCTTCCATCTAACACCTCTATGATCAGCAACTCCAACCTTCAGTCTAGCAAAGACCTCCATGATCAGCAAGTCCAACCTTCAATCTAGCAAACACCCCTATGATCAGCAAGTCCAACCTTCAATCTAGCAAACACCTCTATGATCAGCAAGTCCAACCTTCAATCTAGTAAACACCTCTATGATCATCAAGTCCAACCTTCAGTCTAGCAAAGACCTCCATGATCAGCAAGTCCAACCTTCAATCTAGCACTATCATGACCATTAAATCGTGTCCCAAAGTGCCATGCCCACATACTTGAAATAAACCCAAGATCAGCTTGCAGCATTATTTTCTAAATGACCTGGGACTCATCAGAATAAGATCTGTCGTCTGACAATCCTTAGCAAGGAATAAGATGCCACCAGCACTCTTGCACAGGAGACAGCAGTGACTATCAGCAGAAGTTCTTGGGTTTCTAGCAGGTCCCTTCCACAGAGAAATTCATGGATTCATAGAATGGTTTAGGTTGGAAGGGACTTGGAAGGTCATCCAGTTCCAAACCCACTGCCATGGACAGTGCCCTTTCTCCAAACAAACATCCCCAGGGCTCTCAGCCTTTCCACATCAGCTATTCCAGTCCCTTCGTCATCCTCATAGCCTCTCTTGGACTCTCTGCAGTGTACCCCTGTCCCTCCTGAACTGGGGAGACCAGACCTGGACACAATACTCCAGGTGTGGTCTGACCAGGGCAGAGTACAGGGAGAGGAGAACCTCCCTCTAGCTGCTGGCCATGCTCTTCTTACTTGGATTACAAGAGGCTCCCATTCCAGCCACCCCTGCCCCCATATTCAAATGACCCAACCAGCAATCTTGCTACCTTTGCAGGGCAGCCTTTCCTAGGACAGATGCTGAGAAAAAGCACTTTGCCTCTAAGGAGCCGGGACACTGATCTCAGTCAGAATACAGCACAAGAGTCAATTTGAAGCAGGCTAGAAGGGAGGCTAACCTGCAACAGGACTCCACACCTGAATTTGCCACTTGCTTTTCCTGGAATTATTTGCAAGTACAACATCAAATCACAGAACCACAGACTGGTTTGGGTTGGAAGGGTCCTTAAAGATCTAGTCCAACCCCCCTGCCATGTGCAGGGACACCTCCCACCAGCCCAGGTTGCTCAAAGCCTCATCCAACCTGGTCTTGAACACCTCCAGGGACAGGTCCTATCTTGGCTCTTCAATATCACCCAAGAACACAGGATTAATGCATTCCCATGCTTTTGAAGACTGCATCACTCCCCTCCACCATACATCTCAGTGTTTTTTTCATCCCTGGTTTTGTTGGGGCACATTTTGAGAGCCTCACCACTTTTAAGGCTTGTAGCAGACACACACCACCAGCCCCAGCATAGAATCATAGAATCAATAAGGTTGGAAAAGACCTCACAGATCATCAAGTCCAACCTAACACCCAACACCTCATGACAAACTAAACCATGGCTTCAAGTGCCATAGTTTCATAGACTCATAGAATTCTCTGATCATAGAATCATAGAATTCTATGATTCTATGATCACGGGCACAGGAATGATGGGGCTGGTGGTGTGAGTCTGCTCCTAGTTTTAAAAGTGTTGATGGCTCTGGAAGTGATGTCATCATGGCAACTCTTGAAGCATTTTGAGGAGTCACAAGGATGGAGAAAGGAGGGCTATGTTTGCAGAAAAGTGAGAGAGAGGAGGAGAGGTTCGGAGAGGTTCGGGGAGGGGAGAGGAGAGGAGAGGAGGGGAGAGGAGGGGAGAGGAGAGGAGAGGAGGGGAGAGGAGGGGAGAGGAGGGGAGAGGAGGGGAGAGGAGGGGAGAGGAGGGGGAGAGGAGGGGAGAGGAGAGGAGAGGAGAGGAGAGGAGAGGAGAGGAGAGGAGAGGAGAGGAGAGGAGAGGAGAGGAGAGGAGAGGAGAGGAGAGGAGAGGAGAGGAGAGAGGAGAGGAGAGGAGAGGAGAGGAGAGGAGAGGAGAGGAGAGGAGAGGAGAGGAGAGGAGAGGAGAGGAGAGGAGAGGAGAGGAGAGGAGAGGGAGAGGAGAGGAGAGGAGAGAGGAGAGGAGAGGAGAGGAGAGGAGAGGAGAGGAGAGGAGAGGAGAGGAGAGGAGAGAGAGAGGAGAGGAGAGGAGAGAGAGGAGAGGAGAGGAGAGAGAGAGGAGAGGAGAGGAGAGGAGAGGAGAGGAGAGGAGAGGAGAGGTTCGGAGAGGAGAGGAGAGAGGAGAGGAGAGGAGAGGAGAGGAGAGGAGAGGAGAGGAGAGGAGAGGAGAGGAGAGGAGAGGTTCGGAGAGGAGAGGAGAGGAGAGGAGAGGAGAGGAGAGGAGAGGAGAGGAGAGGAGAGGAGAGAGAGGAGAGGAGAGGAGAGGAGAGGAGAGGAGAGGAGAGGAGAGGAGAGGAGAGGAGAGGAGAGGAGAGGAGAGGAGAGGAGAGGAGAGGAGAGGAGAGGAGAGGAGAGGAGAGGAGAGGAGAGGAGAGGGGGAGAGGAGAGGGGAGGGGAGGAGAGGGAGGGGAGGGGAGGGGAGGGAGGGGAGGGGAGGGGAGGGGAGGGGGAGGGGAGGAGAGGAGAGGGGAGGAGAGGAGAGGGGAGGAGAGGAGAGGGGAGGTTCGGGAAGGGAAGGGAAGGGAAGGGAAGGGAAGGGAAGGGAAGGGAAGGGAAGGGAAGGGAAGGGAAGGGAAGGGAAGGGAAGGGAAGGGAAGGGAAGGGAAGGGAAGGGAAGGGAAGGGAAGGGAAGGGAAGGGAAGGGAAGGGAAGGGAAGGGAAGGGAAGGGAAGGGAAGGGAAGGGAAGGGAAGGGGGAAGGGAAGGGAAGGAAGGGAAGGGAAGGGAAGGGAAGGGAAGGGAAGGGAAGGGAAGGGAAGGGAAGGGAAGGGAAACAACAATTCCTGTGGCAGCTTGATATTACCAACAACAAAAAAAACCCCAAACCTTGTAAGCTGCTCTGAAGCTTGAATGTCAGAAGCAGCCCCTGGGGCTGTGGATTAGAGGGCACAGTGAAGGTGAGTCAGTGGGATGAGCAGCGCGGATCTTTGGGCGATTGCTAATAAGAGCACAGAAACGCAAATGTGCAGGAGCTGGTGAGACACCAGCCTGGGCCTCCCAGCCCACCTCTGACTCCAGGCTGACTGAGGGAGAGTCACACCAAGGTGCATAAGCCACGTGGCTGACTTGGTGCCTGTCACAGCACAAAAGGCCTTAGCTCCTGCTGGAGGAGAGCAAGAGGTCCCTCACAGGAGCAAGCCCAGGGCCTCTTCATGTACAGAAAAAGCAGGAAAGTTGTGTCCAGGTTGGGGCTCCCCAGGTCAGGAGGGACAGGGATCTGCTGGAGAGAGTCCAAGGGAGGGCTCCAAGGATGCTGAAGGGACTGGAGCCGTGCCTGGTGAAGAGAGGCTGAGAGCCCTGGGGGTGGTTAGTCTGGAGAGAAGACTGAGGGGAGATCTGATCAATGTCTATCAATAGCTGAGGGCTGGGGGTCAGGAGGGAGGGGACAGGCTCTGTTCAGTTGTGCCCTGGGATAGGACAAGGGGCAATGGATATAAACTACAGCACAGGAGGTTCCAGCTCAATGTGAGGAGGAACTTCTTCCCTGTGAGGGTCACAGAGCACTGGAACAGGCTGCCCAGAGAGGTGGTGGAGCCTCCTTCTCTGGAGATTTTCAAGCCCCATCTGGATGTGTTCCTGCGTGACCTGTGCTGGATTCTCTGGTCCTGCTCTGGCAGGGGGTTGGACTCGATCTCTGGATGTCCCTTCCAACCCCTAACATCCTGTGAGCTGTGATTTGGCTGGGTCCATGAGTATCATCTCTGAGAGCATCTGGCCACCATAGGCAGCATTACCTAGAGATTGCCCTTACACGCTGCAACAAGCAAATTGCCCACAGTTTAGTGAACCCTGGCTGCAACTGCAAATAATGGATCTGATTATCTCCTTCCTCCGCTTTTTGATGTGCCTATATGTGGGGATCCATCATAAATCATCCTGAGATCATAGAATCATATAATAGCTTAACTTGGAAGGGAAATTAAAGGATCATCCACTTCCAACCCCCTGCTGTGGACAGGGACACCTCAGACTAGCCCAGGTTGCTCAAGGCCTCATCCAGCCTGGCCTCAAGCACTTTCAGGGTGAGGTGCCTACAACCTCCTGGGCAACCTGTCCCAGTGTCTCACCACCCTCACAGTAAAGAACTTCTTCCTAATGGCCAACCTAAATCTACCCTGCTCTAATTCAAAACCATTGCCCCTTGTATTATCACCACAAGTCCTTACAAAAGTCCCTCCCTAGCTCTCCCACAGACCCTTTAGGTACTGGAAGGCTGCTCTAAGGTCTCCCCAGATCCTTCTCTTCTCCAGGATGAACAGCCCCAACTCTCTCAGCCTGATGCTGCTAGAGGAGATGCTGCTAGAATTAAATATCATGCATAAACTCCTCGTGCAGTAAAGGGCTTTTTTTCTTACTGATCATGAGACTTGGGGTTGCTCTTTTGTTTTGGGCTTACAAACTGGAGATTGAGCCCTAATTCCATCCTGCTTTGAGCTTTGTACAGTGGCTGAGGACAACGAGTCATTGCACAAACCCTTTGCATAAAGAGACCTCTGTGGAAGTGGTTCATCAGTGCAAGGCCTGAGCAGACAAAAATGAATCACAGAGTCATAGAACTATTTCACCTAGAAAAGCCCTCAAAGATCATAGAGTCCAACCACTGACCTAACACCACCGTGGCCATTAAACCATATCCCAGGGTGCCATGTCCACAGGTTTCCTGACCACCTCCCTGAGAAGCCTGTTCCAATGCCTGACCACTCTTGCAGCAAAGAAATGTTTCCTTATACCCAGTTTAAATGCTGGCCTAAGAAGCCTTGAGTCTTGTCTTGAACAGTGCAGCATTTGGGTTCTTGGGGAACAGTAGGCAAAGGGTTGAGCCAGGGTCTCCTCAAGACCTGGACTGTGCTTAGATGCAACCCCAAGGTTGGAAACTGCAGGCAGCTTCCCATGTAAGATGACACTTCTGTGAGCAGGTGTCCATAGATTCATAGAATGGTTTGGGTTGGAAGGGACCTTCAAGATCATCTAGTTCCAACCCCCTGGCATGGGCAGGGACACAGAATCACAGACACCTCACACTAGATCAGGTTGCTCAAGGCCTCATCCAACCTGGCCTTGAACACCTCCAGGTAGACATCCACAATCTCCCTGGGCAACCTGTTCCAGGGTCTCACCACCCTCACTGCAAAGAATTTCTTCTTCATCTCCAATCTCAATCTGCCCTCCTCCAGCTCAAAGCCTTTGCCCCTCTTGCTGTCACTTCCAGACCTTGTCACAAGTCCCTCTCCAGCTCTCCTGTAGCCCCTTCAGCTACTGGAAGGCTGCTCTAAGGTCTTCCTCGAGTCTTCTTTTCTCCAGGCTGATTCAATGTTACCACTGAACCTTCTTCTCCCCAAGGGCTGAATGCAAGTTGAAGAGTAGACACCAAATAGAGGATATCCTCCAGCATTTAGGTAAGGATAGAGATCATTCCAGTCTCCTAAAACTGGCTTTTAGGTTACTGCAGATTTGGCCCAACCTTGGGTTTTGGCCCTTGTGATATGCTGTCAGCAGAGACAGTCAGACATGCTGAAGGAAAAGAAGCTTTCCAACAGAACAGGGGGCACAACCCAAGCTTTTGGTGAACTTCAAAACCACATCTCCCCAGGACCTTACCATCAGCAGTGAGGAGAAAGTGTATCATGGCAAGGTTAGCACTGGGTGAGTTTCACATTATGTCTCCAGAGGAGTGGAGACAGGACAGCCTGGAGAAGAGAAGGCTCTGGGAAGACCTTAGAGCAGCCTTCCAGCACCTGAAGGGGCTCCAGGAGAGCTGGGGAGGGACGCGTGACAAGAGAGTGGCAGGATGAGGGACAATGGCTTTGAGGTGGAAGAGAGGAGACGGAGACTGGAGAAAGAAGGAAGAAATTCTCAACGATGAGGGTGGTGAGACACTGGAACAGGTTTCCCAGGGAGGTTGTGGATGCCTCCTCCCTTGAGGTGTTCAAGGCCAGGTTGGATGAGACCTGTGCTGGTGGGAGGTGTCCCTGCCCATGGCAGGGGCTTGGCACTGGATGATTTTTAAGGTCCCTTCCAACCCAACCCATTCTGTGATTCTGTGACAGGCTCCCCTGGGCACATCCCCTCATTCTTTCTCTTCCGAATCCTTTCCATTCCCTGCACACACACACACCCCTCTCTTTTCTCATTCTGTCTTTGCTTGCATTTCAAGGTTAAAAAAAGTCAGGATACAATAGTAAATATGTAAGATTAGCTCCTAAAATGTGTTAGCAAGTGAAAGCTAAAGAAAAGCCAAATGAATTTAGAAAAGGCTTTCTTGAAGCTTAGAACAGAGACAGCTCTTTTGATCCTTTATCACACAGTAACAAAAAAAGCACCCAGCCACAGCCACATATATATAATATACATAGAATACATATCTATATATTTATAGGCTCCATGTGTCTCTCTCTCTCTGTGCATGTGCGTATTTTAATTCACACACAGCCTTTCCTTTCTTTAAAATGCTGCAAGAAGCTTTTTCTTTTCTTTTTTTTTTTTTATTTTCCTTCCCCCCCCTTTCTTTTTTTATATTTTTTTTTTCCCTGCAGATTTCTTTTTCTGTCTCTCTCTTTTTTTTTTTTTTTTTTTTTTTTTTTTTTTTTTTTTTTTTTGATATTTCAAAGCTGGCAGTTCAGTAAATGGCTGGAACTGCCACATCTCTGTTCTTGCTAAAGAAATCAATGCTAATCCTATTACTGGCAGTTATCACCTATCCCAGAAACTGCAGCTAAAAGAAGAAGGAAAAAAAAAAAAAAAAAGAAAAAAAAAAAAAGAAGGGAAAAAAAAAAAAAAAGAATAAAAAAAAGCCACTGAGATGTCAAAGTAGAGGGAAGGAAGGGAGGAAAAAAAAAACCCCACAGGGGGAAGGGGAGAAAGCGCCCTTCGTTCACTTTCAAACAGTGATTGTTTTCTTAGTTTTGATCATTGTTTTGCCTGTTAAGAGAGAAACTAAACCACAGAAAGCATGAAATAAAAAGGAGGAGGGGAAAAAAACCACCATAAAACCAACACACACACACACACACACACACCCTTCCCCTCCACCAAATCCCTGCTCGAATAACAGTAAGGACCTGATTTCACCCCACACGCTCCCGTGTAAACCCAGGCACCGCTTGGAGCTCAGGCTCGTGCCGCGCTGCCAAGGTGGGGAGCGGGGCTCTAGACCCCCTGTGCCCAGGCGGAGAGTACCTCGCATCCCTGTGTCTCCTGCCCTGCTTGGCTGCCAGTACTGCAGATCCAAAGGGATTCCCTGGGGTCTCCACCTGCCTGGGGGGAGTTGGGAAAGCATCAGCACCGTTGTTGGGTGAATCATAGGATCATAGAGTCATAGAGTCACAGAATCACAGAATGATAGAATCATAGAATCATAGAGTCATAGAATCATAGAATCACAGAATCACAGAATCATAAAAGAGACATAGAATCATAGAGTCATAGAATCATAGAATCACAGAATCATAGAATGATAGAATCATAGTCATAGAATCACAGAATCAGAATCACAGAATCAATGAATCATAGAATCATAGAATCATAGAACCATAGAATCACAGAATCACAGAATCAGAATCACAGAATCAATGAATCATAGAATCAGAGTCACAGAATCATAGAATCACAGAACCATAGAATCAGAATCAGTGAATCAATGAATCATAGAATCATAGAGTCACAGAATCATAGAACCATAGAATCAGAATCAATGAATCATAGAGTCACAGAATCATAGAATCATAGAGTCACAGAATCATAGAGTCACAGAATCATAGAACCATAGAATCAGAATCAATGAATCATAGAGTCACAGAATCATAGAATCATAGAGTCACAGAATCATAGAGTCACAGAATCATAGAACCATAGAATCAGAATCAATGAATCATAGAGTCACAGAATCATAGTCATAGAATCATAGAGTCACAGAATCATAGAATCAGAATCACAGAATCAGTGAATCAATGAATCATAGAATCATAGAGTCATAGAGTCATAGAATCATAGAATCACAGAATTATAGAATCAGAATCACAGAATCAATGAATCACAGAATCATAGAGTCACAGAATCATAGAATCACAGAACCATAGAATCAGAATCACAGAATCAATGAATCATAGAGTCACAGAATCATAGAATCAGAATCACAGAATCAGTGAATCAATGAATCATAGAATCACAGAATCACAGAGTCACAGAATCATAGAGTCACAGAATCATAGAATCAGAATCACAGAATCAGTGAATCAATGAATCATAGAATCATAGAGTCATAGAGTCATGGAATCATAGAATCACAGTCACAGAATCACAGAATCATTGAATCATAGAGTCACAGAATCATAGAATGGTTCAAACTGGAAGGGGCCTCCAAAGGTCATCCAGTCCAACCCCCTGCAGTCAGCAGGGACATCCCTGACTAGATAAGGTTGCCCAGAGCCCTGTCCAGCTTCACCTTGAATATCTCCAAGGAAGGGGCCTCAACCACCTCCCTGGGCAACCTGTTCCAGTGTTCCACCACCCTCACTCTTCTTGCCCTGTGGAGACTCCTCCAAAGCACAAGGCAGGGGATCTCTTGGTGTTGTCATGGGCTGGTTTGATGAGCCTCCTCTTCTCCAGGCTAAGCAACCCCAGCCCCCTCAGCCTCTCCTCACAGGGCTGTGCTCAAGGCCTCTCCCCAGCCTCACTGCCCTTCTCTGGACACGTTCAAGTATCTCAATGTCGTTCTTAAATTAAGGACCTCAGAACTGGACACAAGACTCAAGGTGTGGCCTAACCAGTGCTGAGCACAGGGCAGAATGACTTCCCTGCTCCTGCTGGCCATACTATTCCTGATGCAGGCCAGGATGCCCTTGGCCAGGATACCATTGGAAGCCTGAAGGAAATCAGAAGCTGCCAACAGAGCCTGTAGCCAGGAAATGATCTTAAAGGTCTTTTTGAACCAAAACCATTCTATATGACCCTGAGAGTCGAGGAACAAAATTGCCCCAGCACAGAAAAACAACAGCAGAGAGTAGGGAAATGAGGCTGCATCAAAGCCAGAATGGCCAGAGAACACCCAGTAGCTGCTGCTGCAAGGGAGGGAGACGGCTCACAAGAGGAGCAAGGAGAGAAATGTCCACTCACCTGCACGGGCATGGCAGGGAAAGTTGTTTACCTGGAAATTAAAACAAGCAAACAAAATCAATATTTATCTTTGTTGTTTTGCTTTCTCTCTTCAACTGCTTGTCTCATTTCTGCACCTTCCTCCTCAGGGCTGGGCTGGCACCACTGCCTTGTGTGATTGCTTTGGTCAGGTAGAATAGAATAGAATAGAATAGAATAGAATAGAATAGAATAGAATAGAATAGAATAGAATAGACCAGGTTGGAAGAGACCTTTGAGATCATCGAGTCCAACCTATCATCCAACACCATCTGATCAACTAAACCATGGCAACAAGCACCCCATCAAGTCTCCTCCACCAGTGATGGTGACTCCACCACTTCCTTGGGCAGCCCATTCCAATGGGCAATCACTCTCTCTATGAAGAGTTTCTTCCTAACATTCAGCCTAAACCTCCCCTGGCACAGCTTGAGACTGTGTCCTCTTGATCTGGTGCTGCTTGCCTGGGAGAAGAGACCAGCCCCCACCTGGCTACAACCTCCCTTCAGGGATCTGGAGACAGCAATAAGGTCTGCCCTGAACCTCTTCTTCTCCAGGCTAAGCAACCCCAGCTCCCTCAGCCTACTATCAACCAGTACCCCCAGCTGCCTTTCTGCCTGGCTGCTCTCCAGCCACTCTGACCCCAGCCTGGAGCACTGCATGGGGTTGTTGTGGCCAATGTGTATAACCCAGCACTTGGATGTGTTAAATCTCAGCTGTCTCTATTTCAGACAGCCTGAGAGAGTTGGGGTTGTGCAGGCTGGACAAGAGAAGGCTCCCAGGAGACCTTCTTGTGGCCTTCCAATATCTGAAGGGGGCTGCAAGAAAGCTGGGGAGGGACTTTTGAGGGTGTCAGGGAGTGAGAGGACTGGGGGGAATGGAGCAAAAATGGAAATGGGTAGATTGAGCTTGGATGTTAGGAAGAAGTTCTTCCCAATGAGGGTGGTGAGAGACTGGCACAGGTTGCCCAGGGAGGTCGAGGAAGCCTCATCCCTGGAGGTTTTGAAGGCCAGGCCCACAGCAGTGGACCTGGAACTGGATGATCCTTGAGGTCCCCTCCAAGCCTGACAATTCTATGATTCTGTGATCTAAGTAGTGTGTTTGGCTGGCTGGTTTTGGTGTTTGGGTTTTTTATTCATTTTAGAACAACTGACCAAGTCACAACAGAAGTGAACCCTTTCATCATTGCTGTGGTGAAATATTTTGAGGAAGGAGTTCTTCAGTATGAGAGTGGTGAGACTTTGGAGTAGGCTGCCCGGGGATGTTGTAGTTGCCTCCTACCTGGAGGTGTTCAAGGCCAGGTTGGATGAGGCCTTGAGCAACCTGGGCTGGTGGGAGATACAATACAATACAATACAATACAATACAATACAATACAATACAATACAATACAATACAATACCAGGTTGGAAGAGACCTTCAAAATCATCTCATCCAACCTATCAACCAATCCAACCCACCCAACAACTAACCCATGGCACCAAGCACCCCATCAAGTCTCCTCCTGAACACCTCCAATGAAGGTGACTCCACCACCTCCATGGGCAGCCCATTCCAATGGGCAATCACTCTCTCTGTATAGAACTTCTTCCTAACATGAAGCCTAAACCTCCCCTGGCACAGCTTGAGACTGTGTCCTCTTGTTCTGGTGCTGCTTGCCTGGGAGAAGAGACCAACCCCCACCTGGCTACAACCTCCCTTCAGGTAGTTATAGAGAGCAAGAAGGTCTCCCCTGAGCCTCCTCTTCTCCAGGCTAAGCAAGCCCAGCTCCCTCAGCCTCTCCTCACAGGGCTGTGCTCCAGATCCTTCATCAACTTTGTTACCCTTCTCTGGACACCTTCCAGCAAGACAACATCCTTCCTGAACTGAGGGGCCCAGAACTGGACACAGGACTCAAGGTGTGGTATAACCAGTGCAGTGTACAGGGGCAGAATGACCTCCCTGCTCCTGCTGGCCACACTGTTCCTGATGCAGGCCAGGATGCCACTGGCACTCTTGGCTGCCTGGGCACACTGCAGGCTCATGTTCAGCCTACAATCAACCAGCACCCCCAGGTCCCTCTCTGCCTGGCTGCTCTCCAGCCACTCTGACCCCAGCCTGTAGCACTGCCTGGGGTTGCTGTGGCCAATGTGCAGAACCCGGCACTTGGATGTGTTCAATCTCCTGCCCTTGGACTCTGCCCATCTGTCCAGCCTGTCGAGGTCCCTCTGCAGAGCCTCTCTGCCCTCCAGCAGATCAACTCCTGCCCCCAGCTTGGTGTCGTCCGCAAATTTACTGATGATGGACTCAATGCCCTCATCCAGACCATCAATAAAGATGTTAAAGAGCATGGGGCCCAGCACTGATCCCTGGGGGACAGCACTAGTGCCTGGCTGCCAGCTGGATGTGGCACCATTCACCACCACTCTCTGGGCTCGGCCCTCCAGCCAGTTCCTAACCCAATGCAGTGTGCTCCTGTCCAAGCCATGGGCTGACAGCTTGGTCAGGAGTTTGCTGTGGGGGACGGTGTCAAAGGCCCTGCTGAGGTCCAGGTAGATGTCCCTGCCCAGGGCGGGGAGGTTGGAATTGATGGTCTCTGCGGTCCCTTCCAACCTGAGCCATTACCTATGATAATTGGCTTATCTCTGATCTTAATTCCAAGTATTTCTCTGTGAAATATTGTCTGCTTACAATTCTGCTCCTAAAAAAGCTCCCATATCAGAAAATGGCACCCAGTCATATTCACATTAATTGGATATTCTGCCTTTACTGCTTGCTCCATCAGCGAGGGGCTGGTTGGGGGGAGAGGGTTAGCAGCCACATCAGCTGCGACATAAAACATCAACTCCGCGGCTGTGTGGGATTTTAATGCACAAGACCCACCAGCCCTTGCAGCAGCACGGAGAGCTTTAAACAACAGCAAAGCACAGCAGCAAGGGAAGCATTTCCCCACACACCACCAACCCCCCCCCCCCCCCCTTTCCCCCCACTTCCCCTTGCTCAGCTCCTCTGCCGCTATCGGAACATTTGTTTTTTATTCGGCATATTTCCAGCACATCCATTTACCTGGCACGATATTTAGGGCCACGCTACCAAGATGGCATATATAAAGATTCAATTGCAATTCCCAGCTGATGGCCCTTCCCTCTCCTTCTTTTTTTTTTTTTTCCCACCCCCGTTTTTTTTTATGCCCACGCTCTGAATTCAGCACAAAGTTGGGGCTGTTTAATTTAAAAAGAAGTAAAAACGCGCCAGGAGACGCCTCAGACCGCTGCAAATCACCTGCTTTATAGAGGCAGTAAAATTGTGTATCGGATTAAAAGTGATGCTGATCTGAAATTTATGATAACTTTTAATGGCATTATAATTTTTGGTTTTTTTCTTTCTCTCTTTCTCCCCACCCCCCCCCCCCCCCAACCCCCTTTTCTCTTCCCCCTCCCCTCCCCCCGGCGCTCCATCATGGGATCGTTTGGATGCACGGCGCAGCAAGATGAAATTGGTGAAGGGAAGGACATTACATAGGGGAAGGGAGGGAGGGGGAAAAAAAGCAGCCAGGGCAGTGGAATAATGCAGGAGTCCATTTTTGGTGTGGGAAGGATGTTGAGAGGGCAATCAAGCTGACACTGAGGTTATGAAGCGGGTCTGGAGGACAGGGCTGGGGAGGGGCAGCTGAGAGGGGTTTAGTCTGAAGAAGAGGATCCTGAGGGAGAACTTCATTGCTCTACATCTCCCTGAAAGGAGGTTGGAATGAAGCAGGACTTGGTCTCTTCTCCCTAGTGCCAGGTGATAGAAGGAGAGGAAATGGCCTGCAATTGTGCCAGGGAAGGCTGAGGTTGGAGATGAATTTGCAGAAGAGGAGGCTGAGGGGAGACCTCATTGCTCTCTACAGCTCCCTGAAAGGAGGTTGCAGTGAAGTGGGAGCTGGACTCTTCTCCCAAGTAACAAGTGACAGGATGAGAAGAAATGGCCTCATATTGAAGCAGAAGTGATGCTGCTCTGAAATTCATGATAACTTTTGATGGCACTATAATGTTTTTGTCTTGCTTTCCTCCCCCCTCCATCCTTCCCCACATGCTCCATCATGGGATCGTTTGGATGCACGGCGCAGCAAGATGAAATTGGTGAAGGGAAGGACATTACATAGTCAAGCACCAAGGAGGGTGGAGGGAGGGGGTGGGGAAAAAAAGCAGCCAGGGCAGTGGAATAATGCAGGAGCGCATTTTTGGTGTGGGAAGGATGTTGAGAGGGCAATCAAGTTGACACTGAGGTTATGAAGCGGGTCTGGAGGACAGGGCTGGGGAGGGGCAGCTGAGAGGTGTTTAGTCTGGAGAAGAGGATCCTGAAGGGAGAACTCATTGCTCTCTGGACTCTTCTCCCAAGTAACAAGTGAAAGGATGAGAAGAGATGGCCACAAGTTGATGCAGAGGAGGGTTAGGTTGGAGATGTGGAAAAATTTCTTTGCTGCAGGAGTGGTCAGGGATTGGCACAGGCTGCCCAGGGAGGTGGTGGAGTCCCCATCTCTGGAGGTGTTCAATAAATGTATGGCCATGGCACTTGGGGACATGGTTTAGTGAGCATGGTGGTGTTGGTTTGAATTTGGACTGGATGATCTTAGGGAGCTTTTGCAACCAAAACAATTCCATGATGTTATGACTCTATGATGCTGCTGTGTGCTCCTCATGGCCCATGGGGCTGGGCTGAGCTGATCAGTCCCTGAGGCACAAAGGTGTGGGGGCGCTGGGGAGTAAAAGATCACCCCCAACAAGAGCTGGTCTGAAAAGTTATAATTTTGGTGACCCTGCACTGGGTTCAGACCATGCTGGGTGATACTTGCCAAGATCTAGTGTCATTTCTGCCCCTGCCTGGCCTGAATCAAGGCTCCTGTTGCCCCTGTTAGGCAAAAATCACAGCAGAGACATCATTCACATGGCTGTCCTCAAGGCCATAGGCATCTCCAGTCACCAGCACAGCTCTGCAATTACCTGCTCTGCTTAGGCCAAGCCTGTGAGGACATCTTCGGCCAGCACTCAGCAGCAGCACAGCTTTGGTGGAGAGAGATGCCAGTGTGCCCCATGGAGAGAGACCTACCAAAGGTTGTCTGTGTAAAGCCCCAGGTTTTTAAAGCACAGTGTGATCCTGGGGTTGGTGATAACACAGATGTGACCCCAGGGCAGTGGGATCCCAAGGCATTGAGGGGTGTACAGACTGAGGAGGGGTCTTCCTCAGCTCCAGTCTAACCCTGCTCTGCCTCAGCTTCAAACCATTCCCCCTTGGCCTGTCCCTAGACACCATCAGGAAAGGTTTCTCTGCAGCCTTCCTGTAGGGTCCCTTCAGCTACTGGCAGGCAGCTCTAAGGTCCCCCCAGAGTCTCCTCCTCTCCAGGCTGAACACCCGCAGCTCCCTCAGCTTATTCTCACAGCAGAGATTCCCCAGCCCTTGGATCATCTTTGTGGCAGACAGCAACACATTAGCCCCTCTGCAATGAGTCTGCATTGCTGCAGAAGTGCAGGGACACATGGAAACAGTGAGATCCTGCAGGAGCAG
Source organism: Picus viridis (assembly GCA_033816785.1). Lineage (NCBI taxonomy): Eukaryota > Metazoa > Chordata > Aves > Piciformes > Picidae > Picus > Picus viridis. Next base: position 6,237,126 of record CM066589.1, read on the forward strand.
CCACAGAAACCTAAATCCCACAGTTTCCATTCCTAAATGTATTTGTGTAAGAGCAAACCCACCTGTCAGCAGCTTGGAGCTCTTCAGAAGCATCTCTTTGTTCAAGGAGCCAAAATGCTGCCACTGTAATCATGCAAGGGAGGTGCTGGGGAAACCAGCAGATGCTGGAGGCCAGGCTGTTCCAAGTAGACATCTGGCAAGAAGGAGAGGAGCTCAACAGGGTGAGTGTGCATTGTACAGCAGGTGAAAGAACAGAAACAACTCCCACACAAAAGCAAAAATTGTCTTGGTACTTGTGTAGGCAGCCAGATGTCAGCTGAAAAAATGTCTTTAGAAACAGCATGGAAAGGAACCTGAAGGATTTATCCACTGCCCATTTGCTTTGTAGAAGATAAAGGAGGCTGTGGCTTTTTCCATGCTACATCCCCCAGGACACAGCATATTTGGAAGTAACTGCCTAGGTTTCTTATCATCATACAAACATAGAATGGGTTGAGTTGGAAGGGATCCCAAAGATCATCCAGTTCCAACCCCCTGCCATGGGCAGGGACACCTCCCACCAGCCCAGGATGCTCAAGGCCTCATCCAAGCTGGTCTTGAACACCTCCAGGGAGAGGGCATCCACAGCCTCCCTGGGCAACCTGTCCCAGTGCCTCACCACCCTCACTGTCAAGAATTTCTTGCTAATCTCCAGCCTAAATCTCCCCTCTTCCAGCTCAAAGCCATTGTCCTTCATTCTGTCACTCCAAGCCCTTGTCACAAGTCCCTCCGCAGCTCTCCTGCACCTCTTCAGGGAACCACCCTACCTTGTTATTACAGAATCCCAGAGTGCCAGCTTGGAAGGGTCCCCTAAGGGTCATTTGCTCCAACCTCTCTAGGTGATGGTGCAGTTGCAATGAGCTGACCTAGCACTCTGGCAAGCTGAGTCTTCAAACTGCCCAATGGAGGACACTGCACTGCTTCCCTTGGGAGATGATTCCAATGTCTGACACTGCTCATAGGGAAACATTTTCTTCTGAAGTCCAATGGGAATCTCCCCAGCAGTAACTGGTCCCCATCACCCCTTGCCTTTTGTCTTTTGTCCCTTGTCAAACTCCTGCTTAAATGACAATCAGTGCAAAACTAGGTGGCAGCACACTTGGTTTGTCCTTGCTGCCTTCAGCGGTGGGCAGTGAAAATTTCATTCTTCTCTTCTTTCTCAGCTTCACTTTCCCCCTTCTCCTTCTCCAACCTCTGTGCTACTACTACTCCACTCTGTAGAATACTCACTGCTGGAAGTGATTGTTTTGCTGTATTATGTGAAGTCCAAACCCTTTTGCATCGTGTTTTGCAGCGAACCTGCCTTTGACTCTCTGCTGTTTTATCATTCCGCAGCAACCGGGAGGATTTCAAACAAACAAGGGAACAAACCCACCGATAATGGCCCCTGGCTCTTATCAGCTGGTTGTACACTGGCCTAACTCCATCAACTTCAGTGGAATTAATCTTGATTTGCACTGTTGGGAAAGCAGAGCCAGGCACTGTAAATAGCTTTGTACCAATGCAAGATGCTTAGAAGCAAAAAGCGGTCACACCGCAACGCCCGGCAGCAAGAGGAGGGTGGAGGCATTAGAAAAAGCTTCCCTGGTGGTGCTAATCCGTGGGCACGTGGATAAACCCAAAGGACAGGGATGGAGAAGTTCAGCCAGCCAGCCCAGCATTGCAGAGAGCACAGCCCGTGGTGCTGCAAGTGGAGAGACCCATTCGTCACACACGGTCCTGCTGCTGGCCTGTTTGGTGACACCAAGTAGGGGGACACAGCCTCCTGAGGACATGGCTCTTAAGGTGTGGCACTTTTAGGCTGTACCTCTAAAATGTTCCACAGATCTTGAAGAGAAAGTGATAGAAGGTAAATAAATCACCATTGGATGTAAGAAGAAAATTAATAATGAGCTCTAAATAATAGAATCATAAAATCTACCAGGTTGGAAAAGACCTCAGAGATCAAGGTCAACCTATTACCTAATACCTAACACCTCCTGACAACTAAACCATGGCTGCAAGTGCCACATCCAACCCCAATGGACAAACTGCCAATACAAGCCACTTCTGTAAACTACTTTTTCTCTCTATTTTTTGGCTTCTTTGCTCTGGGAGTCACTGACTTGTGCTTATTGCTGGCTCACTGGCCTTGGCCGCATTGCTCTGCTGTGGCTAAGTCTAACAAATAGCTCTCTGGTCACACAGAATCACCAAATCACCAAGGTTGGAAGAGACTTTAAAGATCATCGAGTCCAACCTGTCACCACAGACCTCATGACTAAACCATGGCACCAAGTGCCACATCCAATCCCCTGTCGAACACCTCCAGGGATGGTGACTCCACCACCTCCCTGGGCAGCACATTCTGATGGCCAACAACTCTCTCTGTAAAGAACCTTCTCCTCACCTCCAGCCTAAACTTCCCCTGGCACAGCTTGAGACTGTGTCCTCTTGTTCTGGTGCTGCTTGCCTGGGAGAAGAGACCAACTCCCTCCTGGCTGCAACCTCCCTTCAGGTAGTTGTAGAGAGCAATAAGGTCTCCCCTGAGTCTCCTCTTCTCCAGGCTAAGCAAGCCCAGTTCCCTCAGCCTCTCCTCATAGGGCTTGTGCTAAGGTAGGACAGGTGATGAGCCAGCTGTTGTAGATTCCACGGAGCTGTTGGTTGTGGGGGATTAGGAAGAGCCCCAGGTCTGCATGTCCTGTGTGGTCACAGCCAGAGTTGGTTTTGCCATGGGTGTTTGCAATGTGCCATCAGCAGGGTCCTGCACTTCAGGGCTGCCTTCACAGCTGAGCTTATTGCTGCCATTGAAGCTAGTGGGAATGGGACACCTAAGAAAATCATAGAATCACAAAATAGTTTGGGTTAGAAGGGATCTCAAAGATCATCCAGTTCCAACCCCCACCTCCTACCAGCCCAGGTTGCTCAAAGCCTCATCCAATCTGGCCTTGAACATCTCCAGGGAGGGGGCATCCACAGCCTCCCTGGGCAACCTCTTCCAGTGTCTCCCCACCCTAACTGTCAAGAATTTCTTCCTACTCTCCAGTCTCATCTCCCCTCTTCCAGCTCAAAGCCATTGCCCTCATCCTGTCACTGCAAGCCCTTTCTTGTAGCCCCCTTCATAGCTCATCAGAAGTGTGGGCTTCCATGGTCCTTAGGAGCACTGAGAGGATGTGACCACCCTCAGCTCCTCTGCAAGTTATAGCATGGGACAGGCAATGCTGTCCCCTCAAACATCTTGTGGAAAACAGCACCAGGAAACATCTAAGAAAAATGTCCCTCAAGTGGATAAAGCAGGAGGTCAGATCTTACACAACCTGTTGCTTGCAGAGCAAAGACCTGAATCAGGGATCAAACACTCAGGCAGCAGTGTCATAGAATCATAGAACTGTCAGGGTTGGAAGGGACCCCAGGCATCATCCAGTTCCAACCCCCTGCCATGGGCAGGGACACCTCACACTACAGCAGGCTGCTCACAGCCACATCCAGCCTGGCCTTCAAAACCTGCAGCAATGAGGCTTCCACCACCTCCCTGTTCATCTTCAGCCAAATCTCCTGGCCACCTCACAGCAAAGGTGTTACAGCAGCAAGCACAGCCATGAGTCCATTGGACAGCAAACATGAGGAGAGCAAATGGTTTGTTCCCTCCCTGCTCATCCTCAGGGCAGGAGCCAGGGTGCAAGGCACCACTCGAGTCACTTCTCTCACCTGTGACGGACACAGCCATTTGGCTTTGTAACTCCACCTGGTTTTAAACTCATTTACTCACAATGACTATTAGGACACAGGAACATCTCTCTTGTGAGGAAAGGCTGAGAGAATTGGGGCTGTCCAGTCTGGAGAAGAGAAGGCTCCAATGAGTCTGTATGGTGGACTTCCAGTATCTGAAGGGGCTACGAGAAAGCTGGGGAGGGACGTTTTAGGGTGTTGGTTAGTGATAAGACTGGGAGGAATGGATCCAAGCTAGAGGAGGGAGATTTAGATTAGACATTAAGAAGAAGTTCTTCCCCATGAGGGTGGTGAGAGCCTGGCACAGGTTGCCCAGGGAGGTGGTGGAAGCCTCCTGCCTGGAGGTGTTTGCAGCCAGGCTGGCTGTGGCTGTGAGCAAGCTGCTGCAGTGTGAGGTGTCCCTGCCCATGGCAGGGGTTGGGAACTGGATGACCCTTGAGGTCCCTTCCAACTCTGCCAATTCTGTGATTCTGTGAACTTGACCATCTCGTGGAAGGTAAATGGAGCACACTTCTGCACTCACCCATGTTCTGGTTTCTTCAAGAATCAGCCCTCCGGATGAGGCCCAGGTGAGGAGCTCCAGAAGCAATTAAAGGGAGTGCAGTACCTCAAGGTGCAGCTTGATAATATTTCTGTTCTCTTTTCACCCTGTCCCTATCTCACACTGCCATCAACACCAGGTACATTAGCGATGATGCTTCATAAAGGAAAGCTGCACTTTGAGAAAGCTTTGATCTAAACACACTTCAATTAGCAGAGTGCAGGTCCCAGGGACTCCTGGACAAGCTTCAGCTGTAGAGATTAAGACAGAGGGATGCCTCAGAGAAGAGAAACCAGGGTAGAGTTTGCTCTATTTTCACATCTTCCACTCCCGTTTTGGCCATTACCCAGTTGCCACCAAGCCAAGGCAGTGCCCAGAGACCTGCTGGAAGCCCCAAGTGTTGTATTTCCAGGCCCACCTGATCTACCAGAGCGGACCTCAGACCTTCAATCCACAAGATCCCAGGCTTAACCTCATTTGAATGTTCTCTCAACAAAGGTCATCACTTCTGTGGCTGTCGAGACCCGCCCCACGCTCACAGACCACGACTGCAAACACTTCGCTGTTAATTAATTCCTCGAGATGAAACCAGCAAAAATGTCAGTGAAACAAATTAGACACTCATTGATTATTGGGATTTAAAAAAAAAAAGGAATGAGTAAATGCTTCTGTCCTGCAGAATGGGCTCGGGCAGGTCTTTAAAGTGATACCTCCACGCAGGACTTGATTGCTCATTTGTGCTCTAAATTGGGCACTTGACTTCTAAAAGATGCCTTCAGAAACTCTTTGTGTTCTTTGTTCTCTTTTTCATCCGGAGATTGAGAAACTGCATCTCGTGGAGCAGCAAATGCTGCCTGCAGGCCAGCAGGCAGTTCAGGCTTGGAGGAAAGAGGCTACGACCTGGCACCCAGGAGAAGCCAAAGGTTACCAGAGATTAACAGAAGCAATCCATGGGCAAATATAATCACAGATTGCATTGGGTTGGAAGGAACCCTCAAAGGTCATCTTGTCCAAGCCCCCTGCAGTCAGTCAGCAGGGACACCTCCAACTAGAGCAGGCTGCTCAGGGCCCCATCAAGTTCGACCTTGACTGTTACGAGGGATGGGACCTCAGCCACATCCCTGGGCAACCTGCTCCTGTATTTCACCACCTTCACAGAATCACAGAAAGTTAGGGCTTGGAAGAGACCTTGAAAGTCCAATCCCCCTGCCACAGCAGGATCACCCAGGGCAGGTGACACAGGAACACATCCAGGTAGGTTTTGAATGTCTCCAGAGAAAGAGACTCCACAGCCTCTCTGGGCAGCCTGTTCCAACGTTTTGAAACCCAAACTCATTGTGGAGAACTTCCTCCTGGTGTCCAACCTAAACCTACCAGTTTCAAACCATTCGCCCTCATTCTGTCACCACAAGCCCTTCACCCCCTCAGCCTTCCTGTAGGTCCCCTTCAGATACTGAAATGCATCTCTAAGGTCTTCCTGGAGCCTTCTCTTCTCCAGGCTGAACAACCCCAGCACTCTCAGCCTGTCCCCACAGCTGAGGTTCTAAAGCCCTGTGACCATCCTGGTGGCCTCCTCTGGCCCTGCTCCATCAGGTCCATGATTTTCTTGTATTAGGGGTCCCGCAGCTGGACACAGAGCTGCAGGTGAGGTCTCCCCAGAGGGGCAGGATCCCCTCTCTCCATCTCTGCCTACACTACTTTGGATGCAGCCCAGGCTGCCCTTGGCCTTCTGGACTGCCAGTGCCCATTGCCAGCTCCTGTCCAGCCTCTCACCCCCAGAGAAGGACCCTAAGTCCTTCTCTGCAGGGCTGCTCTCTATCACATCATTCCCCATCCTGCACTGATACTGAGGGTTGCCAAAAGTGCTGCAGAGACACAAGCCCCATGAAATCACAACCAAAACTGTCACCTGCCATCAGCACAGAAATGCCCACATTAATATGACACCATCCAGGGCTGAAATTTACCTTCCACCCCAGAACTGGCTCAGCAGCATCCCCATCCCTCTCTCTACCCTCTCCCCAGGCTTGAGTTGTACCTTCGCTCATTTAGAAAAGGATATCAGACAGGAGGCTGCAACAGCAGCACCAAAGAGAGAAACAGATGTGTCAAACTGGGTGCTGGGGCAACGATTGAGGCAGGATTGAAAGGGGAGTTTTAGCCACAAACAATGAAGAACAATTCAAGGCAAGAGCAACAAGCCTGAGGACCCTGTTTCCCAGTGTGCTCACTGTGAAGAGCTGGTGAAAATTGTCTGTATTTTAATCAAAAATCTGGATTGTGGATTAAACTTGAGAAAGAAATCACACAGCAGCATTTAATTAATCAAGGCTTTAGGTGACCTAAATGAAAATACTCCATAACAATAACTCCTTGGATGGCTTAGGTCAGTTTGTGCTGATGATCAGGATTATATTTCCTGCAGACTGAAATCATCACAATTAGTTCCTTACCTAGAAAAGTCACTTTGCCCTTTAGAGCAACTCTGGAAATAAAGAGGGTGTCTAACAGCACAAAGCACAGCAGCCAGCCCTTGGACCATCTTGTAGCCTGGAGGTGACTGAGGCCATACAGAAGGGTTGTAAACTCAAAACAGATGGGTCCTGAGTCCAGCCATGAAGCTGGGGAAGGGTCTGGTGAACAGGGCTGGTGAGGAGCAGCTGAGGGAACTGGGGGTGTTTAGTCTGGAGAAAAGGTCTCTGCAACTCTCTGAAAGGAGTTTGCAGTGAAGTGGGGGTTGGTCTATTCTCCCCAGAAACGACTGATAGGATGAGAGGAAACAGCCTGAAGTTGCAGCAGAGGTGTAGGTTGGATGTTAAAAGACATCCTGAAAGGGTTCTCAAACACTGGAAGAAGCTCCCCAGAGAGGTGGTTGAATGCCTGTCTCTTGAAGGTCTTTAAAAGAGGCAGAGATGTGGTGCTGAGGGCCATGGTTTAGCACCAGAGAATGGTTGGACTGGATGAACTTAAAGGACTTCAGCGACCAGAAGGATTCTGTGAGTCTATGATTCAGAAAACACATCCATATCCAAAAGCCACATCTCATGTTGTCAACAGCCCCTTTCCCATAAACTTTGCAATGTTTGGAATAAAACCATCTGTGGGAATAGGAAATGTTGCCTTTCCCCAGGCAGCAAGAGTTGAGCCTTCACCTTCTTCAGAGAGAGAGGTCCTGGGCTAGTTGCTCCTGACAGCTGCAGGTGAGTCAGGAAGCCCCAGGGTCCCCCTTGTGTCCACCAGAATGGTTTTTCTGCAATGTTTCCAACAGCAAAGCCCAGGCACAAATCCAGGTTGGAAAGGAGAGAGACTTGGGGGTGCTGGTGAAGGAGAAGCTCAACATGAGCTCTCAATGTGCACTTGCAGCCCAGAAAGCCAATCAGATCCTAGGCTGCAGCAAGAGAAGTGTGGCCAGCAGGTCAAGGGAGGGGATTCTCCCCCTCTACTCAGCCCTGGTGAGACCCCACCTGGAGTACTGCCTCCAGTTCTGGAGCCCCTATTACAAGAGGGATATGGACATACTGGAAGGTGTCCAGAGAAGGGCCACGAGGATGAGCAGAGGACTGGAGCACCTCTCCTATGAGGACAGACTGAAGGAGTTGGGGCTGTTTAGTCTGGGGAAGAGAAGGCTCCGAGGTGACCTCATTGTGCCTTCCAGTATCTGAAGGGGGCCTACAGGAAGGCTGGGGAGGGACTTCTCAGGATGTCAGGTAGTGATAGGACTAGGGGGAATGGAATGAAGCTGGAGGTGGGGAGATTCAGGCTGGCGGTGAGGAGGAAGTTCTTCTCCATGAGTGTGGTGAGGCCATGGAATGGGTTGTCCAGGGAGGTGGTTGAGGCCCCATCCCTGGAGGTGTTTAAACCCAGGCTGGATGAGGCTCTGGCCAGCCTGATCTAGTGTGAGGTGTCCCTGCCCATGGCAGGGGGGTTGGAACTAGCTGATCCTTGTGGTCCCTTCCAACCCTGACTGATACTATGATACTAAAATGCATCTGGCTTTGCTGTCTCAGATGGTTCACTCCTATCTTTCACCTGGCTGTTAACAAACCAGCAGCACTTTGGCTTTCTTTGACGGCAAGAGCAGAAAACAACAGAAATTTCTCCCCTCGGTTCCAGACCACTCTGAAACAAAACAAACCAAAACAAAAGGAGCATGACTGCAGCCTGGTTTAACTACAGCAGGCATGTCCTAGGGTAACAAGGATGGGATGAAACACAGGCTTTACAGCCGAGTTTAAAACACAAGGCAAAAGAAAAGGGCTATGTTCGACGGCAGAAAAAATTGATTTAACCACAGAAAATATTACAAGCACGAATCAGAGGTTAGAAGTAAAGCTGAAATGCAAACCATTACCTCCCATTATCCAAAACAGGCTGTTGATATGCAACTGGGAGCTGTAGCCATGGCTTGGCTTAATTGTAATTAAAACCTCTCTCTCTCTCTCTCTTTCTCTCTTTTTTTGGTATCTGTAGAGCACCAGAAGTGTTCCGCGCGAAGGTAGCGGGGCCGTGAGGAGGAGGAGATGCTCCCACTTTGAACAAGGACATCTTGGGCTGCAAGGAGAACAAAACAAAAGCCTGACGAGCATGATATTAGGCTGAGAACAATTCCAAGTGTGGCAAGACAAGAGGGTTGGTAATTGAATTTGTAAAAGGCCGTGCAGCCAGACTAGAGCTAAACTACTTGCGACATGCAGGAGCTGAAAGAAGCGTTTCAAGGGAGAAGGGGTCGGCCGCCAGAGGAGGCACAAAAGCTGCCTGAGCTCAGTGCCTGCATCTGTTTCAGAGATGGCTTCAAATGTTGTCCTCCACCCCCAGGACAAGGGTGAAACTGGGCCCCTGCTCCTCACAGGACCACAGCATGTCAGGGGTTGGAAAGGACCCAAAGAGATCATCGAGTCCAACCCCCCTGCCAGAGCAGGACCATAGAATCCAGCACAGGTCACACAGGAACACATCCAGATGGGCCTTAGAAGTCTCCAGAGAAGGAGACTCCACAACCTCTCTGGGCAGCCTGTTCCAGCGCTCTGTGACCCTTACAGTAAAAAAGTCCCCCTTGTGTTGAGGTGGAAGCTCCTGTGCTGCAGCTTACATCCATTGCCCCCTATCCCAGGGTGCAAGTGAGCAGAGCCTGTCCCTTCCTTCCTGACCCCCAGCCCTCAGGTATTTATAAACATTTATTAAATCCCCTGTTCCTCCTTTTCAAGATCATCGAGGGACATTCAGATTTGTAGAATCAGAGAATGGTTTACATTGGAAGGGACCTTAAAGGTTGTTCGGTTCCAAACCCCCTGCCATGGGTAGAGACACCTCCCACCAGCACAGGTTGCTCAAAGCCTCATTCAACCTGGCCTTGAACACCTCCAGGGAGAGGGCATCCACAACCTCCCTGGGCAACCTGTTCCAGTGTCTCACCACTCTCACTGTGAAGAATTTCTTTGTTGGAAAATCCAAGACAGAGCTGAAACGAGGTGGCTGCTATCACACAAAGCTGTAGCTTAGTATCCTTAACTGCTCACTGACAGGCCAAGCCAACTCTGAAAGCACCACAAGCACCAGCCACAGCTCTGCTGAGCACCAGGACTGCCCAGAGAAACCTCAGGGAAGCCCTGGAGCTTTTCATGGGAAGAGATGAACAAAGAAGGAGCACAAGAAGTTGGTGATAGTCAAAGGTCAGCATGCATTCTAGGCTGAGATGCATCACTCTTGGAGGATGAAAAGCCTGTATCTTACCTGTTCCAGACATCATCTTCCTCCAGTGTCAAAGAAGAGAGGCAGGCCCCTTTTGCTGAGCAGCTCTCCCCAGTAAGGCACAGGCATGGAAGGTAGGAGGTGCACGCCACGGCTTGCACTAATGTAAAGCGCTCTGCAAAAGTCTTCACTTTGTCCTTCTGCATCCGGTCCCTCTAACCTGCTCTGGATGACACAAGGCACTCAGGAAGAACATAAGCATGCCAGCTGCTTCTGCACATGAACCCAAGAATAAAGCTTGAGCTGGGGCTGTGTCCAAGGCTTTGGCACATCAGGGATGGCAGGGGCCGCACGGATGGCTCGTTCAATAACCCACACCCTCCCTGCCAGAGAGCTCTGCCAGAAGTTATCAAGAAGGCTGCAAAATGAAAGCATGATAGGCTGTGGTAATTATCTGTGCTTGGATATAGAGAGTTGGTTTGGGGTTTGTGGTTTGTTGTTGGGGTTTTTTTAACAAGTCTTCTGCCTTTTTGTGCTGGGTTGAAATTTCCAACCCCCTCCCCCAACATTAGTTTTGGCAGGACAGCTCAGTTGGAAGCAAGTGAAAGCTGTGTTTCCAGGCAAAGCTACAGTCTGCAATGCAATGCAATGAAAATGTACAAAACATCCAGGATTCACAATATTGACAGGGATTGACAATTAACAAACACCACAAGAACTCCCCTGATCAAAGACCAAGGGAAGCTACCAGCTTCTCCTTTTCTGCTCCCCTGCACCCCTGTACAAAAGAAGGGAGAAAGGAGCAGAGGACTGTTAATACCTAAACAATGCAGCCAAGGTCAAGCAGAAGCAAGTTAGTATCTCTCCAGAGGGGAGAGGGGAGGAGGGGGGGAAGGGAGGAGGGGGGAGGGGAGGAGGGGGGAGGGGAGAGAGGGGGAGGGGAGAGAGGGGGAGGGGAGAGAGGGGGAGGGGAGAGAGGGGGAGGGGAGAGAGGGGGAGGGGGGGGAGAAATGGGGGGAGAGAAGAGAGAGGGGAGAGAAGAGAGAGGGGAGAGAAGAGAGAGAGGAGAGGGGGGAGGAGGGGGGAGGAAAGAGAGGGGAGGGGGGCAGGAGGGAGAGGGGAGAGGGGGAGGAGAGAGAGGGGAGGGGGAGGAGAGAGAGGGGAGAGGGGGAGGAGAGAGAGGGGAGAGGGGGAGGAGAGAGGGGGAGGAGAGAGAGGGGAGAGGGGGATGAGAGAGAGGGGAGAGGGGGAGGAGAGAGAGGGGAGAGGGAGAGGAGGAAAACAAATTGTTTTGGTACAATCAGTTTAAGTTCCTTATCTCTCCAATAGAATTGTTTAGAATTGTCCTTATTTTCTTTTTTTTTTTACACCCCAGAGTGATTTATTTCCATTTTGCTACTTTTCTGCTCAAGATCTGTGAAAAAAATAAATAAATGTTAAAGCCATAGCCTAAAGTTCCCACACTTTTAGTAAATATTCTTTGGCATCTCTATTGTCCCATTGCAAAGCAGGTAGCTGTAAACAAAAACACCCAGTTGATTTCCTCTTCCATATTGATCTGTCAGTGCCACAGATGACCATCCCCTGGCCTGCTGATAAAGGTTTAGAGGGACCAAAGAAGTCATCTGGTAGTGGCCAAAGAGAAAGCTTAGTGGCAGTGAGTAACTGCTATGTTTTCAAGGGTGGCAATTCTAACCTCACCAAATGTGAACATGAGCCAGCAGTGTGCCCAGGTGGCCAAGAAGGCCAATGGCATCCTAGCCTGCATCAGGAACAGTGTGGCCAGCAAGAGCAGTGAAGTCATTGTGCCCTGTGTTCAGCACTTCTCAGGCCACACCTTGAGTCCTGTGTCCAGCTCTGGGCCCCTCAGTTTAAGAAGGATGTTGAGATGCTGGACGGTGTCCAGAGAAGGGCAACAAAGCTGGGGAGGGGTTTGGAGCACAGCACTGTGAGGAGAGGCTGAGGGAGCTGGGCTTGCTTAGCCTGGAGAAGAGGAGGCTCAGGGAGACCTTCTTGCTCTCTCCAACTCCCTGAAGGGAGGTTGTAGCCAGGTGGGGGTTGGTGTCTTCTCCCAGGCACCCAGCACCAGAACAAGAGGACACAGTCTCAAGCTTCACCAGGGGAGGTTTAGGCTGGAGGTTAGAAAGAAGTTCTTCACAGACAGAGAGATTGGCCATTGGAATGTGCTGCCCAGGGAGGTGGTGGAGTCACCATCACTGGAGGTGTTTAGGAAGAGACTGGATGAGGCACTTGTTGCCATGGTTTAGTTGATTAGATGGTGTTGGGTGATAGGTTGGGATTGAAGGTCTCTTCCAACCTGGTCTATTCTATTCTATTCTATTCTATTCTATTCTATTCTATTCTATTCTATTCTATTCTATTCTATTCGTTGCAGGAAGTAGGTTTCCCCCCACCTACAGTACAAGAGAAAAGTTTCTTCAGACCCCTCCAAGGAGATACATCTCTTGAGTGTGCCACCCACTCCTGACCACATTCTGTCATAGTCATAGAATCAGCCAGGTTGGAAAAGAGCTCAGAGATCATCAAGTCCAACCTATTACCTAACACCTCCTGACAACTAAACCATGGCTCCAAGTGCCACATCCAATCCCTTTTTAAACACCTCCAGGGATGCTGACTCCACACCTCCCTGGGCAGCACATTCCAATGGCCAATTACTCTTTCTGGGAAGAGCTTTCTCCTTACCTCCAGCCTAAACTTCCCCTGGCTGTTTCTGGTTGCCTGAGAGAAGAGACCAACCTCTACCTGTCTACAACCTCCTTTCAGATCGTTGTAGAGAGAGAGCAAGAAGGTCTCCCCTGAGCCTCCTCTTCTCCAGGCTAAGCAACCCCAGCTCCCTCAGCCTCTCCTCACAGGGCTGTGCTCCAGACCTCTCCCCAGCTTCATTGCCCAGCTCTGGACACGTTCAAGTATCTCAAAGTCCTTGACCAACCACACAGGCTGACACTGCATTTGTAATGAGCTTTGCAAACTCCTTCCCCTCCCTGCATATTAATTGACACCTTCCTGAATGAGCACAGAAAGCCCTTTGAGTGGAGGTGTGTAAATATTTCACTGGGCCCGCCCAAGGAGGGTCAGAAACCCATCTGTCACCTGAGGGGAGAATGCATGCTCCACCTGGTCTCCCCTGAGCAATTACAGTTAAGTAACTGCAACCTGAGCACATATTTAAGGACTTATGCAAGGAAAAGGGGCTGATGACCTCGATTATATTTGCATTGTGTTTCCTGTTGTTAGCACTTCCTTGGCGGAATTGCTGCCATACATCTTGGACTCCAATTTCATCTGCCAGCTCCAGGAGACTGCAGGCAGCCTTTGGAGAAGCCCAAAAAATGCTTAGAAGCTGAGCTGTATTTCTTCTTGTACAGCTCTTCTGTCCTGGCTCAGCAGTTGCTCATGTCTCTGTGCTGCTCTGTCAAGGAGATCAGCAGCAACCAATTTGCCCCAAAGCTCCTCCAAAACTCAGGCATCATCCTCAGCAGATGGACAACCACAGCTTCAACTGGCTGGCTCATGACCTGCTCTTCATATGTGCAGCTTGAATCACAGGATTGCAGAATGTTAGGGGCTGGGAGGGACCTCTGGAGATCACTTCAAAGATCATCCAGTACAAATTCAGACCAACACCACCATGGCCACTAAACCGTGTCCCCAAGTGCCATGGCCACACACTTTTTGAACACCTCCAGGGATGGGGACTCCACCACCTCCCTGGGCAGCCTGCACCAATCCCTGACTACTCTTGCAACAAAGTTTTTCCTCATGTCCAACTTAACCCTCCCCTGGCACAATGTTAGGCCATTTCCTCTCCTTCCATCACCTGAGACTAGGGAGAAGAGAGCAACCCCCACCTGGCTCCAACCTCCTTTCAGGCAGTTGCAGAGAGCAAGGAGGTCTCCCCTCAGCCTCCTCTTCTCCAGACTAAACACCCCCAGCTCCCTCAGCTGCTCCTCACAAGCTCTGTTCTCCAGACCCTTCCCCAGCTTTGTTGCCCTTCTCTGGACCTGCTCCAGCCCCTCAAGGTCCTTCTTGGAGTGAAGGGCCCAGAACTGGACCCAGAATTCAAGGTGTGGCCTTACTAGTGCTGAGTACAGGGGCATGATCACTTCCCTGGTCCTGGGAGTAGAGAAGTGATTGTGCCCCTGTACTTGGCTGAGGTTACCAGAAGGAGAGGCAGAAAAACACCCAGGACAGTCTGCAGAGGAAAAAGCTTCCTGAAGTCCTGGAATGTGGGTGGGGTGAAAATCTTTTGTGATGGCTTTTTGTGTGTGTAACCTAACTGAAGAATATCTTGGGGCAATGGATTCCCTAAGCTATGTCTGAATTGCTCACAAAAGTGTCTTTTGATCACTTTCAGCTGTGTTCTGTTGTCTTTCAAGTTTATTCAGTCGTCCCTTTGAGTGATACCCTGTTGTAATTGTCTAAAGACTATATGTGAGTGCCTGCCTGACCTCCTTTATGTCTGTACTGCACTCATTTCATTTTATGTTCATTCTCTCCTGGGGGAAAACAAACAAACAAAACCAACAACCAAGAGACAATCTGGTGACTCTCTGACATGTGTCCATTGCCTGTCTCTAAGCTTTTGCTGTTCCCTTGCTTGGTTTAGGCTGTGGCACACCCTGCCTTCACACTCAGCAATGGCACTGTCAGCTTCATCACCATTTCTGGCATCTCTTCTAACAAGGCAGAGTTTCCTCCTCCTCTTCTCCCATCAGAAAAGGAATAGGGAATAAAGCAGAGAGCATTGCATCAATCACAGAATCACAGAATCATTCAGGTTGGAAAAGACCCTCAGGATCACCAAGTCCAACCACTGACCCTACTCTACAAGGTTCACCCCAAAACCACATCCCCAAGCACCACATCCAAACCACCTTTAAACACATCCAGGCTTGGTGACTCCACCACCTCCCTATGCAGCTCATTGCAATGCCTGACCACTGATCCTGTCCCAGCCCTGCACTGTGAGTGATGGTGTAGATCACTTCCCATTTCACAAGGTCCCAGACCTGGAAAAGATGCAGAGAAGGGTAACATTGGCATGGAAATGTTCTGGGGAGGTTTCTGTGCAGATTACACAGAGGAGCTGCAAAATTGCTTGGTGGTCTGCTGAGTCAGAAAGACTTGGTCAGAAGAAAAGGAATGGAACAGTGAATCTTCTCCAGTGCCAGAGCTTGGGCCCAGGCACCAAAGCTGAGGCTCAGCGGGCTCAGCACAGCTACCAGACACAGCTCTGCCTCCATGAGCATTACCTTGTCCTTGTTGATCCCACAGTCTTCCACTAGTGTGATCCCAAGGCCTCTGTTCTCTTGGGTTCTCTGAAGGTGAGTGATGCCCAGAGCTGATCATCAGATTTAACAGTGGGATGCCTACACAAAGTCAAATGCTGATGAAGAACAGTCCTGCTCCAGCACCTTGGTCTCTACTAACACTGAGCATCAATCCTAAAGTCCACTTCTAAACAACAGTGGATCTCCATCCATCACCACAGGACATCTTAGCCACTCACAGGGCTATGGGTTTGACACTTAAAGACTTGGAGCTGCCTCAGCAAAGCTGGAAAATGAAGCTGGTGAAGGGTCTGGGGAACAGGGCTGCTGAGGAGCAGCTGAGGGACTTGGGGGTGTCTAGTGTGGAGAAGAGGAGGCTGAGGGGAGACCACATTGCTCTCTATGAGTCCCTGAAAGGAGGCTGGAGCCAGGTGGGGTTGGTCTCTTCTTCCTAGTAACAAGTAATGGGACAACAAGAAATGGCCTCAGGTTGCACCAGGGGAGGTTTAGGTTGGACATTAGAAAAAACTTCTCCCCTGAAAGTGTTCTCAGACACTGGCACAGGCTGCCCAGGGAGGTGGTTGAATCCCCATTCCTGGAGGTCTTTAAAAGACAGAGCTTAGGGACATGGTTTAGCCCTAGCCTTGGCAGAGTTAGAAAATGATTGGACTCCACGATCTTAAAGGTAATTTCCAACAAAAACACTTCTGTGACTGTTATTTTCCTTCATGCCAGTTGCTTTCCCTTGTGTTTTTCAAGGGGTGCTGCTTGGTCCTGCTTCTGGGCATTAGTTTGACCTCCATCAAGTTCATCCTTCCTGGGCTGCCACTCTCAGCAGCACCCGATGAGTAGTGCAAAGGCCAGTCTGACTGCTCCCATCCTGCCACACAGACGAGCAGGCAGCCCAGCAGCCCTGCTGCTGAGTCCTGCCACCTCCATCCCAGCTGCACCCCCGAGGTCTCCCCACCAGTCACGTTCTAAGCTCTGTGCTGAGCACAGTTCTGATGTCAGCAGTGTGGTTTACTGAATCCCTCGCAAGCTCCTTCCAAAGCTGGCCCCGCTCTGTTGTTTTGCTCTTTTCCAATCAGGCACAATCCTTCTTCCTGGTCTTGGATGGGCTGGTAGTGAATGGTATGAAATAGCAATGAATAACCAGGCTTCTGCAAAGGGCTGGAGGATGGGATGCAGTCCAGGACCTGCTGAAGTGCTTCCCCAATTATTTGAAGGGGTCACTGTTCAATGACAGGCACAAAGCCCTTCTTCTACGCTGGATGCATCCTGCCTGCAGCACTGGGAGCTTTTGCCAGCCTGAGAAATGAGAGCCTGGGACTCAAAAGAAGCAAGTGGCCAAGCTGATTAACTCCCAAACACACACCAACAGCAACAACAACAACAAATTGCTGTTGGGCAGGGACCTCCTTTGCCAAGTTTTAACAGAAGCAAATTTTACAGTGAAGTTAGAAGCACTTTAAGCACCATTGTTGGGTTATAATGGGAAAACTGGCAGAGTGTTAGCTCAGGCTGCTCTTCCAAGAGATGTTTTGCCATGGTGCGTACAATAGCTACCTGGTAAATTGAAGATCCCTGGGCAATTTTGGGGATTCATGTGATAAACCACCTGAAACAACCCTTAGTCACTTCCCACATGATTTCCCCACAGCTAAGACACTTCAGAGAAATGACAGAATGGCTCAGGTTGGAAGGGACCGCAGAGATCATCTACTCCAATCTCCCTACAATGGGAGGGACACCTCTCAACTAGACTCAGCTGCTCAAGGCCTCATCCAACCTGGCCTTAAACACTCCCAGCGGGGAAGCATCCACAATCTCCCTAGGCAGCCTCACCACCCTCATAATGAAGAGCTCCTCAGCTCCAGTCCAACCCTGCTCTGCCTCAGCTTCAAGCCTTTCCCCCTTGTCCTGTCTCTAGACACCCTCAGGAAGAGTCCCTCTGCAGCCTTCCTGCAGGATCCCTTCAGCTATTGGAAGGCAGCTCTAAGGTCCCCCCAGAGTCTTCTATTTTCCAGGCTGAATAGCCCCAGCTGCCTCAGCCTGTCCTCATAGTAGACATATTCCAGCCTTTGGGTGGTCTTCATGGCCCTCCTCTGGACTCACTTCAGCAGCTCTGTGTCCTTCTTCTGCTGGGGACACCAGAACTAGAGGCAGGGTTGGAGGTGAGGTCTGAGCAGAGCAGAGTCCAGGGGCAGAATCCCTTCTCTTGCCCTGCTGCCCACACTCCTCTGGCTGCAGCCCAGCACACAGCTGCCTGCTGGGCTGCATGAGGACACTGCTGGCTCCTGGGGAGCTGTTCAGCACCGAACACCCCCAAGTCTCTTTCTTCATAGCTACTCTCAACCCACGCTGCACCCAGCCTGGATTTGTGCCTGGGGTTGGCCCAACGCAGATGCAGTACCTTGCCCCTGGACTTGTGGGACCTCCTGCAGTTGGCACTGGCTCACTTCTCAAGCCTATCAAGATCCTTCAGGATGGATCCCTGCCCTTAAGTGAGTCTTCTGCACCACACAGCTTGGTGCCATCAGCCACTGTTTTGTAGAAATATCCTTTTGGGGGCTTTCACTTGAGGACTCCAGAACAAAGCCAACCCCAAACAGCAAATCTTGGCCTGGACAACCAAGCCCAACAGAGTGTGGAATGTCCTTCAGGTTGTGTCAGGGGAGGTTTAGGTTGGAGATCAGGAAAAATCTTTGCTGTAAGAGTAGTCAGAGATTTGAACAGGCTGACAAGGGAGGTGGTGGAGTCCCCACCCCTAGAGATGGTCGAGAAACTTGTGGCCATGGCACTTGGGGACATGGTTTAGTGGCCATGGTGGTGTTGGGTTGCTGGTTGGGCTTGATGACCTTAGAGGGCTTTTCCAACCTTAACAGTTCTAACGTTTCACAGTTCTCAGTTTCAGAGGTGGTGCTGGGGTGCAGCCCCTGACGTCCTCAGTCTGAAAGTTCACGGGGGAGCCAAGAAAGCTGTCGTGAAGCCTGGAGCTCAGCTCACATTCATTTCCTTCCCAAACTCTCATTACCTGAAAGAGGGAGAAGGGGAGGGGGAGTGAGAGCATTCAAGTGGAAGCAGTTGGAGTGCACTCAGAGCAATTTAGCCAAAAGGAAAAAGAGATGATGATGATGATGAAGGGGGGGGAATGACACATGACTGCTTTTTTTTTCCCCCTCCTTTTCCCTTCATTCTCAAATAAGGGGGGAGTGGGGAGAGAGAGAGAGGGGGGGAAAAAATTAAATAAATAAATAAATAAATAAATCCTCCAGAACTTAAAACTGTTTTAATCAGCTGAAAAACATACATGGGCTTTACAGCTCTGAGACAGCTTGCACAGGCTCTGATAAATGCCTATCGCTCATTTGCATACGCTAACAGCTACACTTTAATCAGCCTCCTAATCCCTGATGATATTAATGAATTTTTTTTATGCTCTCTCTCCTTCCAACCCCCCTTCCTCCCTCCTCTCAATTTCCCCCCCCCTTCCCTTTCTTTTTTTTTTTTTTTCCCTTTTTTTTTCCCCTCTCTCTCCTCTCTCTCCTCTTTTTTTTTTTCAGTATCATGTTTGCTAATTCAAAACCGATCAGCGGCTTCTGTGTGCCTTTTTTTATGCGGGAAATAATGGGTGAGCTTGGTACTCCTGTTATCCTGCTCTCACAAATAATTAAGACTACAAAGGGTACAAATCAGTCTGAATGCACGGCACAAAGGCTCAAGCTATGCAAAGGTCTTTTTCTCTCCTCTCTCTCTCTCTCCCTCCCTCCCTCTCGCTTCTCTCTCTCTCTCTTCCTCTCTTTTCATTTATTCTCTGCTTCTGACAAGAGGTTGGCTTACACAGCAAAGCAATGAACTGGTTGCTCCCCCACACCCACCCACCCCCAAAAAAAAAAAGAGCATGAATTTCCCAGCCATTTTACAGAATAGAATACAGAATTAACCAGGTTGGAAAAGACCCCTGAGATCATCATGTCCAACCTACCACCCAACACCTTCTAATCAACTGAACCGTGGCGCCAAGTGCCTCATCCAGTCTCTTTTTCAACACCTCCAGGGATGGTGACTCCACCAGCTCCCTGGGCAGCACATTCCAATGGGCAATCACTCTTTCTGGGAAGAATTCCTTCCTAACATTCAGCCTAAACATCCCCTGGTGCAGCTTCAGACTGTGTCCTCTCCTTCTGTCACAAGTTGTCTGGGAGAAGAGACCAGTCCCCACCTGGCTACAACCTCCCTTCAGGCAGCTATAGATGGCAACAAGGTCTCCCCTGAGCCCGCCAGGCTAAGCAAGCCCAGCTCCCTCAGCCTCTCCTCACAGGGCTGTGCTCCAAACCCCTCTCCAGCCTTATTGCCCTTCTCTGGACACCTTCCAGCAACTCAACATCTTTCATCTTTTAACTGCTCCTGATGCACACACGAGTTTATTATTTCTTCCCCAGTAGTTACCCATTCTGTTAGTGGCTGCATCCTGCTTTAGGGGAAGGAAGCTGCCTGCTGGAGAAGCATAGAATGGCTTAGGGTGGAAGGGAACTTAGAGATCACAGAATCACAGAAAACATCCAGTTGGAAGAGACCCCCAAGCTCATCCAGTCTGACCCTCCACCCAGCACTGAAAGAGCAACATCAAACCATGTCCCTAAACACCAGGTCCACACACTCCAGGGATGGTGACTCTACCACTGCCCTGGGCAGACCATTCCAATGTTTGAGAACCCTTCCAGGGAAGAAATATTTCCTAGCATCCAGCCTGAACCTCCCCTGGTGCAGAATACATCTCCAGGCACTTTCATCTCAGCCTCTCTACTGGTTGGTACAGAGAACTCTGTGAAAGCACAGCAAGAGAGGAACTTAGTATCCCTCTGTGAACACAAAAGTGACATCTTAAGAACCCTGTGACCACCATCCCATCTCTGCATCTCTGTTCAATTTTGGGGCCCCTCACTACAAGAAAGACATTGAGGGGCTGGAGCAGGTCCAGAGGAGGCAACCCAGCTGGGAAGGGTCTGGAGAACAGGGCTGGTGAGGAGCAGCTGAGGGAACTGAGGGTGCTTAGTCTGGAGAAGAGGAGGCTGAGAGGAGACCTCATTGCTCTCTGCAGCTCCCTGAAAGGCAGTTGCAGTGAGGTGTGGGTTGCTCTCTTCTCCCTAGTCTCAGGTGATAGGAGGAGAGGATATGGCCTGAAATTGTGCCAGGGGAGGGTTAGGTTGGAGATGAGGAAAAATTTCTTTGCTGCAAGAGTGGTCAGGGATTGGCACAGGCTGCCCAGGGAGGTGGTGGAGTCCCCATCCCTGGAGGTGTTCAAGAAACCTTTTTTCTCATACTGAAGGGTCACTGCTGAATGTTCCTTCCAGAGAGACAAGACCAACTGAAAGACAAGAGAAAATAAAACAAGGTTTGGTGTTAAGAGAAACTGCCGGAGAAACCTCAACACTGGTGCATTCAGAGGTTAACTGGAAGCTCAAGATCATAGAATCAAAGAATCATAGAATCAGTCAGGGTTGGAAGGGACCACAAGGATCATCTAGTTCCAACCCCCCTGCCATGGGCAGGGACACCTCACACTAGATCAGGCTGGCCAGAGCCTCGTCCAGCCTGGTCTTAAACACCTCCAGGGACGGGGCCTCAACCACCTCCCTGGATAACCCATTCCAGGGCTTCACCACTCTCATGGGGAAGAACTTCCTCCTCACCTCCAGCCTGAATCTCCCCACCTCCAGCTTCATTCCATTCCCCCTAGTCCTATCACTACCTGAGAGCCTGAGAAGTCCCTCCCCAGCCTTCTTGGAACCCCCTTCAGATACTGGAAGGCCACAATGAGGTCACCTCGGAGCCTTCTCTTCTCCAGACTGAAAGATCCAAGAGGATGCAAGGGTCATTTTGGTCACGGCTGCCTTGCAGGATGATCTCTGAGCCAGGGGCTCAGAGCACACACCAAAAGCTCTGCCTGCCCTCCAAGCAGGACGCCAGCAATTGTTTTTAGATCATGAATATATTTATGGGAAGAATTCAATCAAGGTAGAAAGAGACCATAAAAGCACTAGGAGCCATCGAGCAAACTCCATTGTACAATGAGCCACCTGGACCTCAGGGAAAAAAAAAAAAGGTAATGAAATTGCAAAAAGTCCTCATTAAATGTGAAATACAGGGCCCAGTAAGGAGCTCAGCAGATATGCTTTCAAGAACACCCATAAATAATGAAAGCAACCAACTGCAGGAAGAGGAGCTTGAAGTAAATATGAGTCAAGTACTACCCATGCCTGAAATGAAATTTGACAAGTTCAAACAAGCAACACAAAATGACCCAAGTTGACAACAGTTTGAGGGAAGTAATTCCACCTGGATGACCAAAGGAAGTATCAAGGCAGTGCCAAGCATAAAAACTTATTGGGATTAGAGCTAGGGAATTGCTGCAGTTGATGGGGCTGTGCACAAAGAGCATCCTGTCATAACGCAGCGGCGGCACAAGGTCAGGAACACAAAGTGTGCCTCAGAGACAGAAATCTAGAGGGGACTGAGGGAAGAAAAGAGTTGTGAGGGGCCAGGGGCTGGATGCCACTGTCAAAAGGAAATTTCACATCTCCAGCGTAGATGGGAGGCAGGCTGATGCAAAACACTCTCTGACATGGCCTGACAATGTGATTAGTGTGGATCCAACTTTGGTCAGGGTCACCATGATCAAAAAGATGAAGGCTCAGCCAAGAGGCCTTGAGCAGCTGAGTCTAGTTGAGAGGTGTCCCTGCCCTTGGTGGGGAGGTTGGAGTAGAGGATCTCTGAGGTCTCTTCCAACCTGAGCCATTCTGTCATTTCTATGAAGTGTCTTAGCTGTGGGGAAATCATGTGGGAAGTGACTAAGGGTTGTTTCAGGTGGTTTATCACATGAATCCCAAATTTTCCCAGGGATCTTCAATTTACCAGGAGCTATTGTATACACCATGGCAAAGCATCTCTTGGAAGAGCAGCCTGAGCTAACACTCTGCCAGTTTTCCCATTATAACCCAACAATGGTGCTTAAAGTGTTTTTAACCTGAGCCATTCTGGGATTCTGTGGTCCTCCAGACCATCTTCAGCTGACATGGAACTAACTAAGAGATCCACAGCAGATCTCCACTTTCTGCATTTGGGATTGCATATGGCTCAGAGTGAAGTGCAAACTCACGTCCCAGCGATGTGAGAGGCAAGGTGTGTGTTGACATCACTGGGAGGAAGACAGAGCCCTCAAGTTCACGATATATGAGAAATATCCCTGCCCTATGGAGACAGACTGCAAGAGTTGGAGCTGTTCAGCCTGGAGAAAAGAAGGTCCTGGGGAGACCTTAAAGCAGCCTTCCAGTACCTCAAGGGGCTACAGGAGAACTGAGCAGGGACTTTTTAATAAAGGCTTGCAGTTACAGAATGAAGGACAATGGCTTTGAGCTGCAAGAGGGCAGATTGAGACTGGAGATGAGGAAGAAATTCTTGACAGTGAGGATGGGGAGACACTGGCACAGTTTGCTCAGGGAGGCTGTGGCTGCCTCCTCCCTGGAGGTGTTCAAGACCAGGTTGGAAGAGGCCTTGAGCAATCTGGGCTGGTGGGAGGTGTCCCTGCCCATGGCAGGAGTTTGG